>WBNM01042674.1:2566-12784 GCA_013399055.1 Ramphastos sulfuratus | reverse complement strand
TCTATTCTATTCTATTCTTTTTTGGAGTTGTAGCATAACTCACCAAAGAATGTCATTGATTGGGATGATGCTAAATCAGCCATAGCTTAAACATTTAAACACATACTTGTCTGTCTGGGCCTGTGAAAGTCCAAGATTAAGTATATATATGATGGATGAGTGCCAGCAAACCTCTTCAGCATGCCTTTCAGAAGTAACTCCAACTAAGTGCAAGGAGTTGAATCTTATGGTAACTGACATAAATGGGCTCAGAGATACACTCATTGGCTTTGCCTGGAATCAGGGGTGCTGGAAGACTACATATTAGACATATCTATGTGGGTTACACATGATACAATTCAGATCATGAAGCAATATTGCTGGTGTAACCCTGACTAACAAACCCTTACAAAGTATCAGTGCCATTGCACTCTACATTGTGATGGCAAGCATGTAAAATCACATTACTTGTACAACAATGGGCAGCAGCAAAAGACCTCCAGGTAATTCAAGTAAATAAGTAGCGTCAGCTCCTCAGAGGCATAAATATCTCATATGTCAAATCTGCCCTAAATTTTTTTTTCTCCTATGTCAATCACAGAAACATCACAGAAAGATGTATCCAATTAATTAAATATCCTGATTAAATATACACAAAGACTGGATGATCAAAACATTTGGAACTTGAGCAAAGCTCATGCAGATTCTATTAGTTTTTAATCAGAAAATTAATCTATGCATTTTGTTGTGGTATCTGCATTTAGAGTAGTAGTGGCTTTCATGGAGTGCTAATAGATAAATGAGGAGGTTTTCTGGTTCATTTTTTTTTCCACTTCCACTTTAAAAACATTAATGTATTTCAAAATCACATAAAAAATCTGGTAAATATTGCAGACACCTTTTTCTAGAATTAAATTCACATTTTAAAGCAACAAATTAGACTGGAAGTCTATAGCATGGGTTTGGTTAACTTTGTTTTTCCCCAAAAGATTTAAAATTTATTACTGTCAATATGGAATACAGTGGGAACTCAATGTTTATCATTCCATAGAAGAGTCTAAACTGTGTATCTTTGATCGGTGCAGGAAACTGAAATATTCAGTACCTCTGATTGTAAAACTGAAGGATTACATTGCCTATATCTGTAGCTTAAATGAACAAAGTAATGGAAACAGTATGAGGTTCCAAGTAGATTCCTATTCTGTCAGAGTAAATTTTGAGGATAAATAGATTCACTGGCAAGCGGCAATGACTTTCACACTGAAGACAGGTTGAGAAGCGCAGACTGTTTCTCAGGAAATATATTATCACCAATCCACTTCTGCCTCAAGCTGAAAAACTTCAGCAACTTTGGAGTTTTCTTGCCATTTCCAGAATCCACAGTGGTAATTTACTCTATGGAAGAGTTGAGGAAAAGATCTACTTTGCCCTTTGGGAAGTTATCTTCAGCAAGATGCTAGAAGCCTTGTGACTTGTGGGTAATACCACAGAGCTTGCTTATCTTGGAACTCGTTTAGTCTCAATTTCTGACAAACTCCTCTACCTATTTGATCTCCAGTGACAGATATGAGCACAGGTTTATCTAGGTTGTTCTCTCAGCTGTGTTACGGGGCAAAAAGTGATTATTTCTCAGTGCAGTGTGTGCAGGGTTTCTGTGACAAGNACTATCATCGTGCATTAATTAATTACCCCTCAATTACAGCATCCACTACTTTTCAGAAAGGTTTCTAACCCTCATTTGTCTGAAGAAGGAATATGAAACTGAAAAAGTGCATTATCAAGGCATTATCCCTTTTAAAAATATTCTTCAGTCACTCTGTGGCATGCCTCTGGACTTGTGGTCAGCTGAGGTGGTAACAGTAAAGTGACAACCTTTCGCCCTGGAAATACTCCGTAAAATGGTAAGTGGAAGAGCTTATTTCCTTGTACCAGTGTGCTCATGCACACTCTCTGGAGACTGAGGATGGCCTGATGGTCCCATGGTACAATCCTTTTGTCTGCAGGTATTTTTATAGCTGCAGTTAGCTAGTGTTATCTCTCAGCCATACACAAAAGCTCTGGCAAGACAGAGGAATAATGCATCAAGCCTTGACTGGCCTTTATTCATAACCTGCTAAAACGCTAGGTTTGGTCATGGGCCAAGTAATAATTTTTGCAGCACTTTTCCACAAACTTTTTACCGTATCTGTGGATAGACTGAAAGGACCAAGTCCACCCACAACTTATTCTGAAGGCCCTGGCAAAGCAGTATAATTAACAGCAGTGGTGAGGTGCAATGATGGAAGCCGTGCAAGCGGGTTCTGGATACCAATGTAACTTAGCATGACAAACATTTTAACAAGTGGGCAAAAATAGGAATGTGTAGAGCTCAAGCCTGTCAAGTCAGGAATCTACACTGTAAGTGTACTCTAATGGGTCTTTAGTGCATGTGGAATTAGTCAGTTATGCCAGCTGTTTGGCCAGATGAATGCAGTTACTAAATCCCCAAAGAGATAAAATTAGCCACCTGCTGCAATTTCTTGATTTTCTATTTATTGTCACTGTGCGTGACAATTTCTACATTATTCTGGAGATGAAGATCATGTAATACAGTACAGGTAAACTATATGTTTAAAAAAAAAAACAAACAAACTAGAATGAGTCAGTGTTTTTTCATGCAGTAATTCTAATCCTAAATTAACTAAATGTTCCTTGAAGTTGGAAGCCTAGTGAAAACATTGCTATGAACCAGGTGTAGTTTCCATTATCTCTTTGTCTTTGTAGTACTCTTACTATGTTCTCTAGGCTGTAGTTTATCATGGTGTCTGCAACGTTTTGTTATAACTGGATCAGCTTAATGTGTTGCTATTACAGTGCTAGTCATTTAAGGAATGGAAAGAATATCCTATGAGGAACATCTAACAGCTTTTAGCTTTCCTATCTTGAAGAAAAGAAAGATGAGGGGCAACCTCATCTTTCTCTACAGCCTCCTGAGGAGGGGAAGTGGTGAGTGAACTGATCTCCCTGGGATCCAGTGATAAGATTTGTGGGAATGGTTCAAAGCTGCCTGAGGGAAGTTTTAGGCTGGACATTAGGAGAAGGTGATCAAACACTAGAACTAAAACTAGAGAGGTGGGCAATGCCCCATGCCTAGCAGTGTTTCAANCAGGAAATATATTATCACCAATCCACTTCTGCCTCAAGCTGAAAAACTTCAGCAACTTTGGAGTTTTCTTGCCATTTCCAGAATCCACAGTGGTAATTTACTCTATGGAAGAGTTGAGGAAAAGATCTACTTTGCCCTTTGGGAAGTTATCTTCAGCAAGATGCTAGAAGCCTTGTGACTTGTGGGTAATACCACAGAGCTTGCTTATCTTGGAACTCGTTTAGTCTCAATTTCTGACAAACTCCTCTACCTATTTGATCTCCAGTGACAGATATGAGCACAGGTTTATCTAGGTTGTTCTCTCAGCTGTGTTACGGGGCAAAAAGTGATTATTTCTCAGTGCAGTGTGTGCAGGGTTTCTGTGACAAGTCATGAAATACAAGCTTAAGAAACTAAAGTCTCATGAAATACAAGCTTAAGAAACTAAAGTCTCAACAGTTACATTTTCCAGGCCTGAAAGAAAAACATATAAATCCCAACACAGTACATCTGGAAGACCTAAAGCAAAGACAAGAAACTGAAAACCACTTCAAGCTCAGCTCCAAAAGGAGGATTTAGTGCCTTGTTCCCATTTGATTGGAATAACGAGCTCTGGGCTCAGGTCACCTGTTCTAGGTTTGGGAATACCTGGCTTCATGGAAACTGCCTTAGGAGAAGTGTTAGGACCTATCCTGCTCTGGAGAAAACGTAACTACAGATTGTTAAGCCCCATTTTAATTTCCTTCCATTATTGTCAAGAACCCATGAGTGGCTGCAGTAGCTATCTGGTGTTTAAAAGGTCCTTAAGGACAGCATTTCATTTTTTCAAAAGTTTAAATGGCAGCAAGGCAAAGGAGCTTCTTATTTGTATGTAAACTTCNTGTATGTAAACTTCCTTTTTTTTTTTTTTTTTTAAGCAGCAATGATCTTGTTTTACAGATGCATGCACTGCAAGACAGGCTCTTTTAGCCATGTTGAAATGCAGTCTGCTAGCAATCTTCACATAGGCTGTTTGGCCTTTTTAATAATTGCTGTGGATGATCCTTCTCCTCGTTTTAACCACATGTTCATAAGAAGGCCATTTTTTGGGCCAGTATCATGAACAGTCTATTATTTCATGCAAGAAAGGCAAAAATCAATATAATACAACAGAATGACTGCCTCTTATTCTTTATTGTTCTTACATCTAAGCCGATATATTTCCTTTTCTTTTATACAGAACATTTTAAAGGACAGCTGTTGGACTTATGGTGGGTTTTTTAAAATACTGAACCACCAGATCTTAACATGTGTTAGGAGTTTCACATTCAGGTGTAAGAAAGTATTTTAACATAGCAAACCCAAAAACTTGCTTTTATTGCTTTTAGAAAGAGAGTTTTGAAATTGCAGTAAGAAAGAAAGGAAAGAAGGAAAGAAGGAAAGAAGGAAGGAAGGAAGGAAAGAAAGAGAAAGAAAGAAAGAAAAAGAAAGAAAGAAAAGAAAGAATTAAAGAAAAGAAAGAAAAGAAAGAAAAAGAATGAAAGAAAAAAAGAAAAAGAAAGAGAAGACTGAAAGAAAGAAAAGAAAGAAAAAAGAAAAGAAAGAAAGAAAGAAAAGAAAAAGAAAGAAAGAAAGAAAAGAAAGAAAGAAAGAAAAAGAAGGAAAAAGAGAAAGAAAAAGAAAGAAAGAAAGAAAAAAAAGAGAGAGAAAGAAAGGAAAGAAAAAGAAAGAAAGAAAGAAAAGAAACAATGGGCTTTTCATTAGTTGCTCTGGAATAGTTATCAAAAAAAAAACCCCAAACAAACCACATTGTTAGCGCTGGTGAATTTTGGGGAAAATGTATGCTCATGTGCTACACAGTTATGATAAAATCTGTAGCTAGCTTGAGGCTAGTTCTACAACCCACAGGCATCAGCAACACTTCACTGCACTTCGATTGGATCAGGTTATGTGTGGTGTGGCCTTGGTTCAAAACACCAGCACTAACGTCCATAATTAATATTTAGCCTTGGAGAGGAAGTTACAAAGCTGTCCTCCATTACCAAAATTGAAAGAATCACAGTAACAGTTGTGATTGTACTAAAACATTTGTGGCAGGATACTTATTTTTCAGCAAGTTTTTTCAGGAGTAGAAGATGAATTAATGGGGTAAAATGTCAAGGCACACATTAAAAATAAACACCTGGCAAGGCACTGACACGTCTGGAGCTCCCACAGTATTTAAATTACATGTGGCTTGTCACTCTGTGCTTCACAGATGTTACAGCACAGAGAATGATAATTGAAAGTAGTAGGTTACCATGGTATTTAATTGACTGCTGATGAACAATTTATGTGTTTGTGATCTGAGTGAAAACTGCCAGGCAAGTTGTGGCTTTGAGGGAGGAACATGATGTTTATGACTGACAATGGGTTTATTGAAGCTATTACCTTATGCTCTGGGGCAAGAAGCAAAGATTTTAGAGCATTGAAAAGCCATAGGAATCATAAGGTAATTATGTTGAGAAGATGTTTAAAGCAGAATAAACTCTATCTTGCTTAAAAAGAATTTCAGAATACATAAATTAGCATGCCACGATTTCAGCTCTATCAGATATGGCTCTGAATCATCAAATAAAGAAAGAGTCAGAGAAAAGGAAAAAAAGAAAAAGACGGAAAAAAGAAAAAGACGGGGAAAAAAAAAAAGACAGAAAAAAAAAAAAAAGGAAATTAGTTGTGGTAGTTTGACTGATTTTCCAGTCCTCTGAGGTCAGGCCTGCAGCTCAGATACAAATGGGTTATTTTCAGGATTTCAAACGACACAGACCGGAGACTTCCTTTCAGTTCCCAGCACGGGGGGAGCTCCTGAGCACATCGGCCTCCTGTGATATGCTCACAATTTTGGATTTGAACACACAAAAATTCAAGGACACAACAACTGAACCTCTATTTCTCCCCGAGCAACTGTTGATGACTGCATTCTTGGAGAGAAAAGTGTCCTTTGCGACTTTGATAAAAACCTGTTGTGAGCTTATGACAATCTTCCTGTGAATGCCAGGAGCTACATAGAAATTCAAAGATTTTCACCACTGCCTAGTGCAATCCAGATAGATAAAGGTAAGCTGTATCTAGTTAACGTCCTCAAATTCCAGATGAGCATTCTTCTGAGTTTACTGCAATTTCACTCAGTGTTTATTTATCTTCATCTAACCCCCCCTCACATTTTGTCTTCAAGCTAATAAATACCTCACCTTTCCTCTTCCCTTGAATCTTCTCGATGCAAAGCAGCCCAGAGTAATTGGAAATGGTGGCGTGCCACCTCCATTACAACCCACAAATATTCAGTTATCATGTATCCGGCTATCTGTTTCCTGAGGTACCTAGAAACCAGCATGGTTTTCAAGTGCATCTTAAGTTCTTTGTGTTTGCCTTGATTTCTGAAGCTGCAAGTTGCAGTCATGCTATGTGTTCTTGCTTTCCTCCATAACCTAGGACTTTTTTTTTTCTTTATTTTTTTTTCTTTTTTTTTTTAACTGAGAAGGAAAGTAATGGCTGTCATCTATTCACCTGTCTCCAGAGCCTGAAGATAAAAGTATGAAAACCAGCAGATAAGATAGGACTTTGCATTTCAACCCTGCTATCTGGAAGATCCTTAGCAGTAGAAAATCATGACACTGCAACAAATGTCTTTATTTAACGGAAACATTCGTGTAATAATAGCTAGTTAAGCCATTTAAGTGGAGTTAATTAGCAGGCACTACAGGAAGTACGAACATTGTGTACTGTGAGTGACAGAGAATTCTTCCTTTCTCTGGGTAGCTTTGTTTTCCCTGACACGGTAGAAAACTAGACAAAGGAGACAGGGAACAGAGCTTTATCGCTTATCCTTCCTGTCTCTGCCCTCTGGCAAAACTCAGCTAAGCAGTTACAGAAAAGGAAATGGCCACAGAGATGATTTCTCTTTTCAGGGCTGCTCCTCTCTGCAGGTCACGTCAGAGCCATCTATGATCTGCCAGTGCATTTTCTTCTGCATCCTCTTTTCAAGGCAATCCAAGTTCCTTATGATACCATCTAAGAGTTACAGTTCATGATGACAGAAAAAAAAAAGCAGAGGAATGACAAAAATATTAAGCTTTAAATTATGGTCACCCTTAAGCATATATTTAACTATGTATTTTCTCTAAAGAAATTTCACTTGTTTGGCAAAAAGATTCTTTCAGGAACAGTGTCTGCCTCCCCACCCACAGCATTACCAGAATTCTTAACCACACGAAATATCAGTTCTCTTCACTTAGGGTATATTCTAAATGAATCACTCAAAGCATGAGAAAAAAAATGGGTTAGACCCCAAGACCTCACACAGAATCATAGAATCATAGAATTGTCAGGGCTGGAAGGGACCTCAAGGATCGTCTAGTTCCAATGCCCCTGCCATGGGCAGAGACACCTTACACTACATCAGGTTGCTCAGAGCCCCACCCAGACTGGTCTTGAAGACCTCCAGAGATGAAGCTTCCATCACCTCCCTGGGCAACCCATTCTGGTGTCTCACCATCCTCATGGTGAAGAACTTCTTCCTAGCATCCAATCTAATGTTTTGCTCCATTCCTCCTAGTCCTATCAATACCTGACACCCTAGAAAGTTCCATACCACCTTTCTTGTAGTCTCCCTTGGAAGGCCGCGATAAGGTCTCCTTGGAGCCTTCTCTTCTCCAGACTGAACAGCTCCAACTCTCTCAGCCTGTCCTCAAAGGAGAGGTGCTCCAGCCCTTTGATCATCCCCATGGCCCTTCTCTGGACACACTCTAGCACATTTTAGAACCTTTGAACGTGGCTTGGATGGGCAGACTCTTTGATTGGTAAAGAACTGATTGGATGGTTAGGCTCAAAGAGCAGTCATGAATGGAATCAAAAGCAATTGGCAGCCAGTCAGAGGTGGTGTTCCCCAGGTCTTAGTTCTGGGGCCAGTCTTGTTTAATGTCTTTATCAGTTATCTGGATGAAGGGATTGATTGTGCCCTCAGCAAGTCTGAAGACAATACAAAATTGAAGGGAGCATTGATCAGCTCAGTGGTGGAAAGGCACTGAAGAGGGACCTAGACAGGCTGGACCCGTGGGCAGAAGTCAGCTTTATGAGGTTTAACAAGGCCAAGTGTTGGGTCCTGCTTTTGGGTCACAATAACCCCATGCAATGTTGCAGACTTGGGGAAGAGTGGCTGGAGAGCTGCCCAAGAGAAAAAGTCCTGGGAGTAGTCACTGACAGCAGTGAGCTCAAGTGACCAAGAAGGCCAACAGCATCCTGGCCTGTGTCAGGAATAGTATGACCAGCAGAAGTCAGGAAGTCACAGTAACTGATGAGGCTGCCCATTGAACACTGTATTCAGTTTTGGGGCCCTCACTACAAGAAAATACTGAGTTGTTTAGGCTTGCCCAGAGAAGAGCCATGAAGTTTATGAAAGGTCTGGAGAACAGGTTTTGTGAGGAGTGGCTGAGGGAGATATTGTTTAGTCTGGAGAACAAAGGCTGAAGGGACCTCAATTGTCCTCTGCAAATACCTGAAAGCAGTTGTAGCAAGCTGGATGTTCTCTTCTTCCTAGTAGAACAAGAGGAAATGGCCTGAAATTGCACCAGGGGAGGTTTAGATAGGGTATTAGGAACAATTTCTTTCCTGCAAGATTGGTCAGGCATTGGAATAGGTTGCCAAGTCAAGTGGTGGAGTCATCATCCCTGGAGGTGTTCGAGGAATGTGTGGATGTGGCACTTTGGACTTGATTTCATGGCCGTGGTGGTTTTAGGTTGAGGGTTAGGCTCAGTGATCTCGGTGACCTTCTGGTCTTTTTCAACCAAAACAACTCCATGATCCTATGATTTTGTGATTCTACTGGAAGCCACTGCTCCCAAGAAAAATCTTTAGCCATGTGAACATATTCTTTTGTAGTTTTTTCCCCCCCACACATTTATTAGAGATTACACGAGGGAATTCCTAACATCAGGAATAAATACTGAAAACAACCGAGCTTGATTTTAGCACCTCTGGATTTCACAACTCTAAGCTTTATTCTACCATAGCTTCTTAATATTCAGTAAAACATAACGTAAAGAACTTTAAAACTGAAATCACACAAAATAGAACAGGCAAGGTATTCACCAAGCAAAAAAACCCAAAAAACCTTAGGGTTAAGTAAGGCTCTGTGCTTGAATAAAGGGAAGTATGCAAAACCACCCTTTCACATCTATGGAAACAAAGGCAAAGGGAGAGGTTGTGGATAGCTGGTATCTGTTTAAATGGAAAGCTATTTCTCTTCACATATAAGAAAAAAAAATCCAACATTTCTTTTTCATAATGATAGATCTTACGTAATTAAATTTACCATTAAGTTTACATGGGGAAAATTCTCTAATTATATCACAATAAGGCATCACAATGCCTTATTTGATACAATTCAGCTACTGTTGTTCATTGATTGATAATTATGTTTCAAGATTGTGTGCTTATTTGTAACCCAGGCCCTTAGGGAGCAGTACTTCCTCACTTCAGATTATAAGCAAATGTTCTAAAACTGTGATCCTGCATATCTTTATCTTGAGACCAAATCCTAGTAGCCAAGAAAATGATTAATAGTTGAGGTGGCATACAGGACTGGTGATCTGTGATCTGAACACAAGTGTTTTAGCTTATGACCATAGATCATTTTCCCTTTGAATTTCTACTTCAGTTTCCCTTGGCAAGCTCTGTATAGCCTGTTCAAGCTGTGTTTAGGCTTTGAAGTGAAACAGTGAAGGATGTGCTTAAGTATCTGTTGCCAGACCAGGCCAAATAACTTGGTGCTGTGAAAATTTTAAATTTCAGTTAGATTTATGTTTTTTAAATGTGTGTATGTAATTAACATGCTACATACTACTGTGAAATGGAATTTTGCTTGTAGGAATCAGGACATGATATCAAGAAAGAGGAAATACAAGGAGAAGAGCTTTTTGTTTCAGTTTTGGGGGTATTTTTGTTCTGTTTTAATAGATGTCATTCTCCATCTCTGTATTGCAGAAGGAAGTGCAGGGTGTGAAGTATTATGAATACCTGTTATACAGCTGATATTAAAAAGCATTACATTTACTCTAAATGGTCAAGCACTGCATATATATATATATATATATATATAT
>WBNM01042668.1:5572-16412 GCA_013399055.1 Ramphastos sulfuratus | reverse complement strand
TTCTATGATTCTATAATTAACAGTTTTGCTGGTAATGACTATTGCTTTTCCCATGCTCCCAGCACTGGCCTGAACTGATACAAGGGCACAAACAAATTGTCTTGTCCAGCTCTTGTAGCTGTGGAAGAGCACATTCTATTCCCCAGGGTTAAGTGGTTGAATGATCTGTTCTAAGAAACTATTTAGTAGCAGCCAGCTCAGATTGTGGTGGTGCAGCCTGAATAAAAGTAAAAAAAATAAGTAAGTTGAGAAGTGGGTGGAGAGCAGCTGAGAACACCATGAATGAGCATGGGTTGGTCCTAAACCTGGATTAAGACTCCCAGCCAAAGAATAAAGGAGCTGGGAGAACACTTTGTTCTCATTATCTGCAAGTGATTGCACATCTGCACTAAAAGTCAACAAAAGGGCATTTTTGGTACAATTGCACATTGTGTAATAAGATAAGAATAAAACTAATTCACATTTATCTAGAGGTTCTCAGAATGGTTGTAGTCCCCGTAGACATAGCTGACTTTATAAAATGTGAAAGTCTGAGTCACACCAGCAGCTTGTACATGGCAGGGAAACTAATCTGATGTAATAGAAATGTTTACAAGCCCAAGTCACCCTTCTCCCTCCACCCTCCCCTGCTTTAAAAAGCCACATAAGAGCACGGATCAAAGCGCTGCAGCAGCCGCCTGCGGAACGCTGAAACAATAACAGCCCTGACTTCCTCAGACGTCAGTAGTACGAGTTAGCAGAGGATTTTTGCATTCACTGAAGAAGAAGGAAATATAATCACATGCATGGCAGGCTGGGAGTGGAGCTATAATGCCACCAACTCTTATCACTAAAATATTGCTAAACACGATTAAACACGGTTCAGTGGAAAGAGCAGGAGCTGACTGCCCGGTGGGATCAGAAAAGCAGCAAACAGTTCAGAAATGTGTGCTCAGTTATTGCTTACCAGATGCAATCAATTTAGAGTAATAGTCAGTTCCAGTCCTTAATTCATATCTTTGTGGAAGGAGCACAGCTACACTCCCCTCATGTCTAACAGACATGCCGCTGGTTTTTGCTCTCTTTTCCAAGCAACATAGCACCTTGGGTTTCTTGAACTTTTTGTCCCTCTATAAGAAAACTGGAGGTTGCCTGCAGGCAGCTAATTTACTTCTTGCTTCCTGAGCAGATCTCAGGTTTGGTAAGGGTGAATGTGATGAGGTAATTGTAAGAGGTGGGACTTCGCTGTGCACGACAGCATGAAAATAAATGAGAAATGCAGATTCAAGAGGGCTCTTACTAAACAGATTAAATGTTGCCTGCAAGTGAGAATTTGTCACCCTGGGGTATGTTCCTCACACATAGGTTTCTTTTCTGGTCCCAGTGAAAGAATCCAGAGCAGAGCCACAAAAATGCTGAAGGCAGTGGAAGATCTTCCTTATGAGGAGAGCCTGAGAGAGCTGGGGCTGTGCTGCTGGGAGAGGAGGAGACTGAGGGGGGACCTCATGAATGGTTATAAAGGTGTAAAGGTGAGTGCCCAGAACATAGAGCCAGGCTCTGCTGGGTGATGCCCAATGACAGCATAAGGGGCTCTGGGTGGAAGTTGAAGCATAGGAAGTTCCATGGGAACATGAGGAAAATGTTTTCCCCGTGAGGGTGACACAACAGTAGAACAGGCTGCCCAGGGCAGTTGTGGAGTCTCCCTCTTTGGAGATATTCAAGAGCTGCCTGGATGCATTCCTGTGTAATCTTGTAGAGGTGATCCTGCTCTGGCAAGAAGGTTGGCCTGGATGATCTTTTGAGGTCCCTTCCAGCCCCTAACACTCCGTGATTCTGTGATCTAGAGATAACATGAAACTGGTGAAGAAGCATTAGAGATAGGTCAGCTAGGAAAACTAATCTGGACTACTTGCTAAAGGAAGGACAGCTACACACAATACATTTTGACAGCCGTGTGAAAGACAATGAAGCTAAGGCAGCTTTCCTACAGGAATGAGGACTTTATTCTAGAAAGTGGTGGTTTAGCAAAGGATTTAGAACAGGTTGGCAACCAAGCCTAAGGGAGCTCTCAGGGTAATTCATAGCGTAAAGGCCGATTTGAATCTCAAAGAGGAGTTGTGATATATTTAGCTGCCCTACTAACACGCTGGAGAAAGCGCAGACAAAAGCAACAAGAGTGAGCTTGGATCCTCACAAGTCCATGGGACCAGATGGGATCCACCCTAGGGTGCTGAGAGAGATGGCAGATGAGCTGGCCAAGCTGCTCTCCATCATTTATCAACAGTCCTGGCTCACTGGAGAGGTCCCTGAAGACTGAAAGCTGCTGCTGTGATGCCAATCCACAAGAAGGGCTGGAAGGAGGAACCAGGAAATTCCAGACCTGTCAGCCTAACCTCAGTGCCAGGCAAGGTTATGGAACAAGGTCACCCTGAGTGCCATTGCACAGCACCTACAGGATGGTCAAGGGATCAGGCCCAGCCAGCATGGGTTTAGGAAGGGCAGGTCCTGCCTGACCAACCTGATCTCCTTTTATGATCAGTTTACCCTCCTGGTGAGTGCAGGGCAGGCTGTGGATAGAGTCTGCCTGGACTTCAGCAAAGCCTTTGCCACCCTCTGCCACAACAAGCTCCTGGCAAAGCTGGTAGCTTATGGCTTGGACAGATTCACTCTGAGATGGGTCAAGAACTGGCTGGAGGGCTGGGCCCAGAGAGTGGGGGTGAATGGTGCCACATCCAGCTGTCACCAGTGGATCCCCAGGATCAGTCCCCCAGGGATCAGAGCTGGGCCCAGTCATGTTCAATGTCTTCACTGATGATTTGGACTAGGGGATTGAGTCCTGCATCAGTAAGTTTGCAGATGACACCAAGTTAGGAGCAGGTGTGGATCTGTTGGAGGGTAGGAGGGCTCTGCAGAGGGACCTGAGGAGGCTGGATGGGTGGACAGGGGCCAATGGGATGAGATTGAACAAGGCTAAGTGCAGGCTTCTACACTTTGGCCACAACCCCAAGCAACACTACATGCTGAGGACAGGGTGGCTGGGGAGCAGCCAGGCAGAAAGGGACCTGGGGGTGCTGGTAGAGAGTAGCTGAACATGAGCCAGCAGTGTGTCCAGGTGGGCAGGAGAGCCAATGGCATCCTGGCCTGGACCAGGAACAGTGTGGCCAGTGGGACAAGGGAGGTTATTCTGCCCTCAGCACTGGTCAGGCCACACCTTGAGTGCTGTGTCCAGTTCTGGGCCCCTCAATTCAAGAGAGATGTTGAGGTACTGGAACATGTCCAGAGAAGGGCACCAAGGCACCAGCCTGGAGTCCTGTGAGGATCCTGGAGCACAGCCCTGTGATGAGAGGCTGAGGGAGCTGGGGATGTGCAGCCTGGAGAAGAGGAGGCTCAGGAGTCACCTCATTGCTGTCTACAACTACCTGAAAGGAGGTTGTAGTCAGGTGGGGTTGATCTCTTCTCCCAGGCAACCAGCAACAGAATGAGGGGACACAGTCTCAAGTTGTGCCAGGGTAGGTTTAGGCTGGATGTTAGGAAGAAGTTCTTCAGAGCAAGAGTGATTTGCCATTGGAATGGGCTGCCCAGGGGGGTGGTGGAGTCACCATCCCTGGAGGTGTTAAAGCAAAGCCTGGATGGGGCACTTAGTGCCATGGTCTAGTTGATGGGCTAGGGCTGAGTGATAGGTTGGACTGAATGATCTTGGAGGTCTCTTCCAACCTGGTTGATTCTATGATTCTATGATCTAGTAAATGTGAGCTCTGGAGAACAACTGAGAGATGAGACTGTGTCTAGTCTGGAAAAAAGAAGGTAACACAACAGCCTTCCAATGTGTAAACATATCTACAATGGAGACTGCAATACAGTACTGTCTATATCTGCTGGTAAAAGCACAAGTAACAAGCTTTACCTGCAGCTGGGAAGGTTTATGTTAGCCATCAGAAACATTTTCTAAAGATAAGGACCACTGAGCACTGGAACACATTGCAAATTACTATAACATTAAGAATTGGTTAGTCCAGTGGTTTTCAGTCTTTATTTGGCACTAAATCTCAGCTGAGGAAACTGGCAGGACTCAGCCTCCCATTGTATAAATGGCACAACTGTTTTGTCTTAAAACAAAGAGCCTTTAAAGCTTTTGAGTACTGGAAATAATGATGGTGATGATGATGGTGACACACATAAAGGACATTGCACAGAGAATGCATCAGCTCTATTAAAAATAAATGAAAAGTCTGTGAGTTAGCCATTTTTCCTAATGGGCTTGAAGAGTAGCAGGGTGCTGGAAAACTGTCTGGGATGTGGCTGGGGCATGCAGGAGATGGTATGGTGGCAGAGGTTGGGAGGTTGTGCAAGAAGAGTCATTGCAGACAATGACAATGAATCAATCTTAAAACAAGCAAGAAATAACTGAGGCTTGGGATGAGTGAACATGAAGGGGAACTAAAGACACAAGTCTACACATTGGCCACAACAACCCCAAGCAGCACTACAGGAAGGGGACAGAGTGGCTGGAGGGCAGCCAGGCAGAAAGGGACCTGAAGGTACTGGTCAACACTGTCTGAACATGAGCCAGCAGTATGCCCAGGTGGGCAGGAGAGGCCATCTTGGCCTGTATCAGGAATAGTGTGGCCAGCAGGACCAGGGAAGTCCTTCTGCCCCTGTACTCAGCACCAGTTAGGTCACACCTTGAGTCTTGTGTCCAGTTCCGGGCCACTCAATTCAAGAAAGATGTTGAGGTGCTGGAATGTGTCCAGAGAAGGGCAGCAAGGCTGATGAGGGGCCTGGAGCACAGCCCTGTGAGGAGAGGCTGAGGGAGCTGGGGGTGTGCAGCCTGAAGAGGAGAAGGCTCAGGGCAGACCTCATTGCTGTCTACAACTACCTGAAAGGAGGTTGTAGCCAGGTGGGGTTGGTCTCTTCTCCCAGGCACCCAGGGACAGAACAAGAGGACACAGCCTCAAACTGTGCCAGAGCAGATTTAGGCTGGGTGTTAGGGAGAAGTTCTTGACAGAGAGAGTGATTGGCATTGGAATGGGCTGCCTGGGGAGGTGGTGGAGTCCCCATCCCTGGAATTGTTTAAAAACAGACTGGATGTGGCACTTGGTGCCATGGTTTNTGCTGAACTTGAGGCAGTGGAGTTTCCAGGCAGTTCAGGATGCAGCGAGGCAGCAGCAGCAGCAGCAGCAGGCAGCATGAATACAGCGGCAGAGAGCACTTTGTGTTACCTGCTCATCCCTTTTTAGTAATACAGCCCCAGACTAATGGGTCTTTGGACATAGATTAGCCAATCAGGATGGCACTTCGCCAAGCTTGACCATATTAGGTGAAGCCAGGGCAGCTTCTGTTTTCCTTTCCCATGGTTGCTTCTCCCCATAGCAGAAGGGGAGAGAGAGCAGAAAAACATGTCTGGGAAATCCAGGACATCTATAAGCCTATTTTGGCCTATTTAGGCCTACCACAACAAAAGGTCTTTTCCAACCTGATTACTTCTGTTATTCTGTGACTCTTGTGGGTGGTCATAGGGTTAGCAGCATGACACAGGGCTGCAAACAGACAATCAGTGCAAGGGACATGAGATGGTAGTAAAGCAGAAGGCATGGCTGTGAGCATTTACTGCTGGGTTGTGGTAGCTTATTTTTTTCTCTTCTTCCCTCGCTGTGGTGATGCCATGGGGTACACCCCACCGAGGTGACTCCTGACAGAAGAGGCTGTGTGCCTCCAAGGGAGGCTCAAACTCAGTCTGGAGGTGACTCCTGACAGAAGAGGCTGTGTGCCTCCAAGGGAGGCTCAGACTCAGTCTGGAGGTGACTGATACGTGAGCAAATCCTTTTAGGACTGCAAATAGCTACTGAATAACCTTTGTCATAAAATCATAGAATCATAGAATGATAAAGGTTGGAAGGGACCTCAAGGATCATCTAGTTCCAACTCCCTGCCACAGGCAGGGACACCTCCCACTAGTACAGGTCACTCAAGGGCTTGTCCAACCTGGCCTTGAACACTTTCAGAGAGGGAGCAGCCACAACCTCCCTGGGCAACCTGTGTCAGTGTCTCACCACCCTCACTGTAAAGAACTTCCTCTTAATATCCAGTCTAAATCTCCCCTCTGCCAGTTTAAACCTATAACCCATTTGTCAGATGTATTGCCCTTGCCAAGCAAAAAGTGATGCAGAGCTGCTGACAAGGAAAAGCATCTGTACTTCTCATGCAGTTTAAAGTGTGCCTGTCTGAAGCCTAAGGAGATGTGCACTGGTGGAAATGTGCTTGTGAAAATAGAGAGGTCCTGCTGTGCTGGCCATGGAGGAGCCATGCAGATGGTGCCCTCAGCCATCCCTTTTCTAAGAGCCTGAGGATGTGTCCTCAAATCCTGCCACCCCAGCCAAAATCCCTTATTGCCCATGGGTGGGAACTAGAGTCACGATCCCAAATTTTGTCACGCTAGCTCAGCAGAGAAATGCCAGGCCTCCCACTATGTATGTGTGGGAAGCAGCTTTCCCTTGATTAGCTCCTGATACTTTCTAACTGGAGTTAACCTCTGTGTCATCCTCGAGGGACTGGCCTGCTGTGATTAATCTTAACATTACAATCTTAATCTATCCTACAAATAGAAAATAGCATCGTTAGACCTCATTGCTCTCTACAACTACCTGAAGGGACATTGTGGAGAGTCTGGTCTCTTCTCACAGGTAATTGGAGGGGGAATGGTCTCAAGCTGAGACTGGGTAGGTTTAGATTGGACATTAGGAAAAATCTTCTTCATGGAGAGAGTGGTCAGGCACTGGAATGAGCTGCCCAGGGAGGTAGTGGAGTCACCCACCCTGGATGTGTGTAAGGGTGGTTTGGATGAGGTGCTTAGGGATATGGTTTAAGGTGAATCTTGTAGCGTAGGGTTCTAGGTTGGACTTGGTGATCCTGAGGGTCTTTTCCAACCAGCATGTTCCTGTGATTCTGTGACTGTCTGATCATCCTCTAAATCATTGTTTGAGACCAGAAAAGAGTATGCCATTTCTTTTTTTGTTTGTTGGTTGGTTTGTTTGGTTTGGTTTGATTTTTCTGTTTGTTTTCTTTTTTCTCAGTGAGCTGCTCTAGTGATTAAAATGCACTGCTAAATATAGGGAAGAAGTCAATCTGAAAATGCAACTCCTTAAGAGTATCTGTACATTTTAAAATGCCTTGCTGCTATCATAAATCCTGCCTGGATGTTTCTTTTTATCCTCTTAGTTTGTAGAATGGTTTGGGTTGGGACCTTAAAGATCATCTAGTTCCAGCTCCCCTGCCACAGGCAGGGACACCTCCCACTAGAACAGGTTGCTCAAGGCCTCATCCAACCTGGCCTTGAACACCTCCAGGAAGGAGGCATCCACAGCCTCCCTGGCCAATCAGTTCCAGTGTCTCACCACCCTCACTGCAAAGAATAATTTCCTAATCTCTAGTCTAAATCACAGAATCACAGAACGTCAGGGGTTGGAAGGGACCTCAAAGGATCATCCAGTCCAATCCTCCTGCCACAGCAGGATCATCTATACCAGACCACATAGGAATGTGTTCAGGTGAGTTTTGGATATCTCCAGGGAGGGAGACTCCACAACCCACCCTGGGCAGCCTGTTTCAGCGTTCTGTCACCCTCACAGGAAAAAAAAATCCTCCTCATGTTTACATGAAGTTTCCATGTCCAGTGAAACGTGTTTGGCTGAAGCTGCAAGGCTCCGGCACTGCCCCAGCACCGTATAAGCTGTAATTCCTTTTGGAGGGAGTCCCACCCCATGCTCAGCACCCTGACATTAAGAAGTGCTCAGAACTGTAAAAACACAAATCACAAAACAAGCTTGGTGAGGTCTGAAGAGCAGTTTCTGAACACCCCGATGTGGACGGTAAACCACAACAACAGTAACAGGAAAAGCAGCACCGCAAACGAAAACCCAGCACTCCATCTGAAACTGAATTCATCTAGTAAACTAGAAGAAATTGCTCAGCAATGAAAATCTCCAGCACCACCACCCTGACCACATAAGATACAGGAGAATAAACAGACTTGTGGGCACACCTCAAGCAAGCTTAAAACAGCAGCCTCCTCCTCAACAGTCGCCACACTAGCAAGGTGATCTCAGCGTCTGGTAGAAATAATGCTCATCAGCCAAGAGTGATCAATCAGTTTCACAGGAGCAGTTGCTATATATAAAAACCTGAGGCTGGCAAGAGGTACAGGACGTTTCTGCCTGACCACTATCTCCTGACCTTGATGAACAAACAAACTGAAAGTATTTCTCACGGAAACCAGTTTTAGGTTACAGATCAAAAGATAACTTGGGAACTTCAGCAAAGGGCAATTCATAGCTCAGCAAAGCCTCCATGTTTGCAATGATGATTTTACATTCAGTAGCAAAGGCACACTTGGAGTCTGCTTTTGGCAGAGGGGTCCAGGAAAACAGTTCTGGAGCCCCCAACACAAGAAGAACATTGAACTCTTGGAATGAGTCCAGAGGAGGGCCACAAAGATGCTCAGAAGGCTGGAGCAGCTCTCCTATGAGGACAGGCTACAAGAGTTGAGGCTCTTCAGCCTGGAGAAGAGAAGGTTTCCAGGAGACCTTGGACTGGCCTTCCAGTATCTACAGGCAGGCTGGAGAGGGACTATTGACAAGGTCTTGTAATGACAGGATGAGGGGCAATGGATTTAAACTGGCAGAGGGGAAATTTAAAATGGATGTTAGGAAGAAGTTGTTTACAATGAGGGTGGTGAAACGCTGGCACAGGTTGCCCAGGGAGGTTGTGGCTGCTCCCTCCCTGGAGGTGTTCAAGGCCAGTTTGGATGAGGCCTTGAGCGACCTGTTCTAGTGGGAGGTGTCCCTGCCTGTGGTGGGGGGTTGGGACTGGGTGATCTGTGAGGTCCCTTCCAACCAAAACCATTCTATGATTCTATGAAATAAGGTTTATTTGTTTTTGATGCCCAGCAACGTAACTCTGGGAAGTGGTCAATGTGTATTGCAGAGGTAGGTCATAAAGGGAATGAATGTCCTCTTGCTGCAGATGGTAACCAGGAGCCCCTTTCTAATGCTTAGGCACAGAATTCATTGAGCAGGGGAAAGTCTGATCACTAGCAAGACTGTATATATCAGTGTATCAGCAAATGTCAACTTACAACATTTTTTACTTAGTGTGTAAGAACTAATTTTTCCATGATTTGTGTCAAGCACTTCATGGGTGGAAATGGAAAGTCACTTAAAAGTACACAAGTCAGATCTTTTACCGTCACAGAATCTGAGAATCACAGAACATTAGGGGCTGGAAGGGACCTCGAAAGATCATCCAGTCCAACCCCACCCTACCAGAGCAGGATCACCTAGAGAAGGTCACACAGGAAGGCATCCAGGTGGGGTTTGAATGTCTCCAGAGAAGGAGACTCCACAACCTCTCTGGGCAGCCTGTCCCGGTGTTCTGTCACCCTCACGGTGAAAAAAAATATCCTTATGTTTAGGTGGAACCTCCTATGCTCCAGCTTGTATTCATTGCCCCTTGTCCTATCACTGGACATCACTGAGAAGAGCCTGGTCCCATCCTCCTGACACTCACCCTTCACATATTTATAAACCTGAATGAGGTCACCCCTCAGCCTCCTCCTCTCCAAGCTAAAGAGCCCCAGCTCCCTCTGTCTTTGGTCACAAGGGATATGCTCCACTCCCTTAATCATCTTTGTGGCTCTGTGCTGGCTTCTTTCAAGCAGTTCCCTGAGGTCCTTTTCAAACTGAGGGGCCCAACTGCTTCAAGTGTGCTTGGTGTTTTGTGGGGAAGGTTGAATAGACAAGGCAAGAAAAACAAGTTTTGTACCTACATCTAACGGACATATTAAATAAGGGAAGTAGTAACTGCAGTTAAAAGAAGGGACAGGCTGTTTCTGGTCACTGTGAGCTAGACACTCAAAGACATGCAAGCTCTTGAGGGTACAGATGAGCACTTTGTAGCATTTCCCAAAGCATTTCACTGAAAATCAGTGACAGTTGTGTCGAGTGGGAACAGTACCTGCTTGAGTTGTACTTTGGAAAATCTCACCCACGTCCTTCGTGTTTCTAAGATTAGTGTCTCTTGACCTTGCCCACCTGTTTCAGTTCACAGGCTGGAAGAGGAAGTGAGCTTTGCTGCTTCTTCCACTCCCGACTGATTTCTTAACTGTGAATGAACAAATATAAGTGAAGAAAGTGCTCTCTTCACACCCATTAGCTAAACCAAAACCAAAAGTCACTACTCCAAGTGGTTTTCTGCATAACAGAAACAGAAAGTCTTTGCATTTAAAAAGGGTAAACGGCGAACACAAAAATACTGATAGCGCAACACACGATGTTTCAGGCCAGTTTTAAGAGTTAAGATGGTTTACTCTATTTTTTTTTCTGCAGCTTTGGAGCTTGACTTGAAATTTACCATTAGGAGACTGGCAAATCAAGGGCAGTGTCGTGGGTTTAAAGAGCCGACAGAGTGAAGCCCTCAAACGAATTGGAGAAAAAAACAGAATTGTATTTGGAGAGAGTGTTACAGATAGAAGTTACAAAGTAGAGACAGAAATCCATAAGCAAATCCCTTGAATTTCCCCCCAGCCCAAAACTAAATCTATCATCCCCAGTGCTCCAGTTCTCCCCCCCCATGCCTCCGCCATCCAAGAGGCCTAAGCACAGCCTCTGGAGGCCCCAACCAGGCCTATCCTTACATGTTTATCCCAATAACGCAGCTCCTGCCCGGCGCAAGGCTGGAGGGGGAGGAAAGGAGCACAAGCTGGCCTTGCCGTGAGCTTATGAAGAGATAGCAGAATTGTGGGATTGAATAACAAAATCTTCAAGTCTCTAGAGGACTATTTTAACCCTATAGTCCCCAACCTGGGACA
>WBNM01042665.1:6091-55262 GCA_013399055.1 Ramphastos sulfuratus | reverse complement strand
GATCATCCAGTTCCAACCCTCTGCCATAGGCAGGGACACCTCCCACTAGCACAGCTCACTCAAGGCCTCGTCCAACCTGGCCTTGAACACCTCCAGGGAGGGAGCAGCCACAACCTCCCTGGGCAACCTGTGCCAGTGTCTCACCACCCTCACTGTAAAGAACTTCCTCCTAACATCCAGTTTCAATCTCCCCTCTGCCAGTTCAAACCCATTGCCCCTAGTCCTGTCATTGCAAGACCTTGTCAATAGCCCCTCCCCAGCTTTCCTGTAGGCTCCCTTCAGATACTGGAAGGCTACTATACTTGTGTTCTTGTTCTTATACATCTCAGCAAGCCTATGAGTTAAGCAGACATCACCACTGTTTCTTTTCACAGCCTATAATTTTTTTTTTCATTAAAATATTCCAATTAACCTCAAACCAGCACAACTTGGGAGATTCCTTTCATTCTGCTGACCTGTAGCTGCCACCAAGAAAGCCAGACCATAACTGTGCTAACCCCCAACACTGTGCACGCCACACAAGGGCTGCTGCTTCCCAAGTCTCAAAATGACATTTTGGGCTCAAAAGATTGCATCGTGGAGAGCAACAAACAACCAGCTGAGCACCCCGGGCTGGCACTGGGCACCCTGCATTCCCATGGGAAACTGGCAGCGTCGCATCGGCTGCGTCACAGCCGCCTGCGAGCCGGGGGCCCGGGCGGGTTAAAAATACTGCCTGCCAGTTCCCAGGCCAGATATAGTTCACACAGCTCATGGTGGCAGGAAGGAGCAGCAGAGACACAGAGAAGGAAGAAAGTAACGGGGGAGGCGACTCTGCCAGCACGCAACAAAAACAGCTTAAAAATAGCCTGGGTCACAACAGCTCCCAGCCCTGCGCGGAGCCTGCTGCTGCTCCTGCCCTCAGCCGCCCTCCCGGCCGCTCCTTGGCTGCCAGGGGGAAAGGGCAAGAAGGGAGCTTTGGGTTCCTGCAAGCAGGGAAGAAAGTGACAGCCCTGCTTGCTCTGACACTGGGCAGGCCGACTGAAGCTGGCACGGCAAGTCCTACTCCCTGAGGAACGGGATGGTGGCACAGGGCCATGGATGGCCTCGATCACAGCCCCTGGCAGTGGCAGGCATAACCCTGAGGGATGTGATGCCAGGCTGTCTTGAGATGTGACGCCAGGCTGCCTCGAGATGTGATGCCAAGGTGCTTTGAGATGTGACGTCAGGCTGCTTTGAGATGTGATGCCAAGGTGCTTTGAGATGTGATGCCAGGTTGCCTTGAGATGCGATGCCAAGCTTCCTCGAGATGTGATGCCAGGCTGCTTTGAGATGTGATGCCAGGCTGTCTCGAGATGTGACGCCAGGCTGCCTCAAGATGTGATTCCAGGTTGCCTTGAGATGTGATGCCAGGCTGTCTCAAGATGTGATGCCAGGTTGCCTCGAGATGTGATGCCAGGCTGTCTCGAGATGTGATGCCAGGGTGCTTTGAGATGTGATGCCAGGCTGTCTCGAGATGTGATGCCAGGTTGCCTCGAGATGTGACGCCAGGTTGCCTTGAGATGTGATGCCAGGCTGTCTCAAGATGTGATGCCAGGTTGCCTCGAGATGTGATGCCAGGCTGTCTCGAGATGTGATGCCAGGGTGCTTTGAGATGTGATGCCAGGCTGTCTCGAGATGTGATGCCAGGTTGCCTCGAGATGTGACGCCAGGTTGCCTTGAGATGTGATGCCAGGCTGTCTCAAGATGTGATGCCAGGTTGCCTCGAGATGTGATGCCAGGCTGTCTCGAGATGTGATGCCAGGGTGCTTTGAGATGTGATGCCAGGCTGTCTCGAGATGTGATGCCAGGTTGCCTCGAGATGTGACGCCAGGTTGCCTTGAGATGTGATGCCAGGCTGTCTCAAGATGTGATGCCAGGTTGCCTCGAGATGTGATGCCAGGCTGTCTCGAGATGTGATGCCAGGGTGCTTTGAGATGTGATGCCAGGCTGTCTCGAGATGTGATGCCAGGTTGCCTCGAGATGTGACGCCAGGTTGCCTTGAGATGTGATGCCAGGCTGTCTTGAGATGTGACGCCAGGCTGCCTCGAGATGTGATGCCAGGCTGCCTCGAGATGTGATGCCAGGCTGCCTCGAGATGTGACGCCAGGCTGTCTCGAGATGTGATGCCAGGTTGCTTTGAGATGTGACGCCAGGCTGCCTCGAGATGTGACATCAGGTTGCCTTGAGATGTGATGCCAGGCTGTCTTGAGATGTGATGCCAGGCTCTCTCGAGATGTGATGCCATGCTGCCCAGAGGGCAGTCCAAAGTCTGATAAGAGCTTTGAAACAAGTCTCATCTCTTTAGACAAGAGGAAATGGCTTTAACTTGAATGAGGAGAGGTTTAGGTTGGATATTAGGAAAAAGGTCTTTGCTGCAGGCATTGGAATAGGCTGCCCAGGGAGGTGGTGGAGTCATCATCCCTGGAGGCATTCAAAAAACCTGTAGACATGGCACCTGGGGACATGGCTTAGTGGGCACGGTGGTGTTGGGTTGAGGGTTGGACCTGATAGTCTTAGAGGTCTTTTCCAATCTTAATGGTTCTATGATTGTGTCTTCCTGCCCTAACCCTGTGCATGTTGAGTTCTGACCTGGAGACTAAGCCAAGCTCTTCAACCCTACTCTGGTACAATAAAGAAGCAGCAAAAGAAAAAACCACTTGTGCTGCCCCACCACCGATTCTCTGCCACAGCCCAACCTCCCCAGAGCCACTGGCAATGGAGAGCAGCCATGTGCCAAAGGAGGTTATGTCTCTGATGAGCTTCTCTGTCACTTTCCTCTAACCTGGCCCCTTGCAGGGAAAGTGAGACTATGGCAGTCTCACCAGGCCAGAGTGTGTGACCCTAACCTCCTGAAGCCTCTCTGCTTGTTGGGATTTCCAGCAGCCTGCTGAGCACCACCTGACCTATGGGTCGGGTGAAAACAAAGAGCTGCAGTTTTGTCTCCAAAGGCTACAAAATTTATCACAGGGCAGGTTTAAATTTGTTCAATAGAGTGCTGGATTTTTTTTTTCTTCTATTCTTGGTCACTTGCATCCTGTAGGTCTGGCTGCCTTGGCCACAAACATCTTCTGTCAACTCCTGGATGCCAACACGAGGCACCGAGAGGGGTCCAAGCCAAAAGCCCAGATTCCAAACATCCCTGAACTTTGGAGAAGTTCAAATCAGAGGCACACATCTTCAGTGAGAAGAGGAAAGCTGTAACATGATCCCGGCCCTGGGCAATAGAGGTAACACTCCAGCGTGGTCTGAAGGTGACTTCCAGAGTATGTGGTGTGGAGCAGAGCAGAGGAGGAGAGGGAAAAGCATGAAGGTATTTTTCACATGCTAAAACACCCCAGACTCTAGGAAGGAACTGCTTGTCTGCTGTTCATAGAATGAGAAAGATTGCTAATACAGTGAAGGGGGTTGAGGGGTGAATGAACTCTGAGTGGAACAAGAAGTGATACCAAAGAGCCCTGAAGGCTGTCAGAGGGGTATCAAAAGTTGGGAAAGAGCAGAAAGACCAAGAGTGCTGGCATGCAGGGAGAGTCCATCAGAGCACTCCTATGAGATCTTGCGACTGACAGCTGTACTCAGGCTCACACAAGTCCCTGCCATGCTCTCTGCCTGACTCCCACATGGATTTCCTAATGCCTCAGCTCCAGTTCTGTTGGCAGGAGAAGCATGTCTTGGGCTACAAAGGCAATGATGAGCACTGGCTGTGCTGTGTGTGGGATGGTGAGAAGCTTCTGCCCCTCTGCTAGCAGTGCCCAAAGCAGCATTTCCAGCCAGAGGGGCAGAGTGAGATTTTTCTCTCCAGAAAGCAAGCTGCTCCCCTGGATCTTCATCAGCTTGTGTCTTAGTTCCTCACCTAAGCTTGCAAGAATTAAGGCTGGCCACTAATGGTGTCAAGACTGCACAGGCAAAGAGGCCTTTTGCAGTCCATGGTCTCTTTGATTCCTGCTCCCAGAAAGGCTCCATGGATGGGCCACAGAGGCAGCAAACAGCCTGATTGGGTTTGCCTGCTCTGGGTGTGCTCAGACATACCAGTGTCTGTATGCTCCAGGAGCAAGCTTCAGCCTGAGCTCAGAGGGCACTGAGATGTAGGACTGGGGAGCCACCCCCAATGGATTGCACAGGGTCAAGGCCAGAGCAGTGCACAGCTCAGGGGGACAGTGGCTCAGGCCATACTTGCAGAAAGGTGAGATGAGAACCCCAGGCATGACCATGCCTGTTCTATGCATACAAGTGTGACCACATTTGTGCACTACGCTCCTCTCATGGGCCACAGGAACAAGCTCCTGGAGGTATCTTCAGCCATCTGCCAGTGACTGCTTAGATGCCTTTTGTGCCATGCCTCAACACCAGCCAGAAAGCAAAGGAGACTTTCCTGGCTCTCACTTCCTCAGTAAATGAATAGCACCACTAATTAACTGACAGTCACACGGAGCTGTTCTTGGCTGCAGGTGCATCTCACTGAGGTCATTCTGGCTGTGGGCAATGTAATTTACTATGCTGTGAGGCACTTGGGGATGCAGAGTGAGAAGACCACTCAGAAAGTGCCAGAGCAATACTCCCAAGTCGGGACTTGCCCTGCTAAGGTAATATGTTCCATACTTGCTGTGCTGCTGAGAAGTACAGCATGGAGGTTGCGCTGGCTCTGGGGCAGTGCTGTAAAGATTTCCGAACACGCTGGTGGGAACAGAGGACTACTGTGCTCAAGAGGAGTAAAAGAAGGGGAAGGGATTAAATTTTTTCCCTAAAGCAACTCTGAAGACAAAAGCCCCACCCTGTGGCAAGGCTGCCAAAGAGAAGCGCGGTGGTGCTCGGGGCGGGCAGGCAGCTCTGCTAGTCAGCAGCAGGGTCACGCTGCCCGGCCCACGCTAAGAGTGGAGCTGTACTCTAGGTGAACCCTACCAAATTAGCTGTACATGATGCTGCATTCTCTCCTTTCGCAGAGGATCAAAGCGGCTGGATCGAGTCCCAGCGCTCTGCAGATAAGCAGGTCACAGGACTAGTTTGCACCTCTGTGCTGCTTGTAATACATCGTGTTACAGATTCCTCTGCATTTCCTAGTCGGAGCCTATATTCACTGCATGCTCCTGGCCACATTTTTTCCCTCAGCCCTCTGAGCTAATCTAGGGACCTGGGATAAATGAGACAATGGCATCTAGGGGGGCATCAGGAAAAGTGTGGCCAGCAGGGCTAGGGAGGTTCTGCTTCCCCTCTACTCTGCCCTAGTGAGACCATACCTGCAATACTGTGTCCAGTTTTGGGCTCCCCAGGTCAGGAGAGACAGGGACCTGCTGGAGAGGGTCGAGTGGAGAGCCACGAGGATGAGTGGGGGACTTGAACATCTCCCCTATGGAGAGAGACTGAGAGTCCAGGGTTGTTCAGTCTGGAGAAGAGAAGGCTCAGAGGAGATCTGAGCAATGTGTACAAATCTCTGAGGGGTGGGTGTCAGTGCCTGGGGCCAAGCTCTTTTTAGTGGTCAGCAGCAATAAGCTAAGGAGCAATGGATACAAACTGGAACACAAAAGGTTTCACCTCAACATGAGGAGAAACTTCTTTACAGTGAGAGTGCCAGAGCCCTGGAGCAGGCTGCCCAGAGAGGTTGTGGAGTCTCCTTCTCTGGAGCCTTTCCAAACCCACCTGGTAGTCCTGTGTGAACTACCCTGGGTGCTGCTGCTTTGGCAGGGAGGTTGGACTGGATGATCTCTGGAGGTCCCAACCTCTGAAGTTCTGTGATTCTGTGACTCTTAACATCAGTACAGACCCTCTGGCAGTGTCACATCTGGTTATAAACTGCCACGTTGCCGTCCAAACTCTCTTTATGATTGCTTTGTCTCATAAATCGCTCACTCTCTCCTTCAAAAGGCTTCTGCCACCAGCACAGCAGCATAGAGGCAGATGCTCAGCAGCCTGACGTGGATTAAACTCTTTGTGAATGGTGGAGGGAGAGAGAGCAGGCTCTCAGGTTTGGTTAACCACCAGGCATCCCTAATGCCTAAGCAACCTGCATGTGAAGAACAGGGGGAAGGGGAGGAGATAGCAATGATTGGGAACCCATTTAACGTCTATAAAAGTGTTAATTAGTGGTTTTTATTTGCTGGCATCACAAAGGCACACACAAGTCCCAGCAATTAATTACTAGCAGGCTTTGGGAGACTCCCTGTCACTAAAATTTGTGCTCCAGCAATAGGTGGTCCCAAAGCAAAGAGCAAGACCTGCAGGTTCATATTCTTCTTTAAATAGGTGCCATGGTTTGTGTCACAGGGCTGGGTGATAAACTGGCTGCAGCTTTAACTTGCTGCTGTTTCAACAGCAAATGCATTTCTAATACCCTTTAGGTATTAGATTAGGTAATTAGATAGGTCATTTTAGGCAATTTTTTGTCCTGTGCAGTTTAGCTGCCAATACAAGCAGATACAAGTTGAAACTATGCAAGAATTTGTGTTAAATAAAACAAATTGTCCTAGGTGAAAAAGAGTAGGCATAGAATTTTACTCAGCTTTTTGCCCTGTGAAGTTTAGCTGCCAGTAGAAGCAGAGAAAGGTTGAAACTATGCAAGAATTTGTGTCAAATCAAACAAATTGTCTTGGGTGAAAAAGAGTAGGCATAAAATTGTACTCCACTTTTTGCCCTGTGAAGTTTAGCTGCCAATAGAAGCAGATACAAGTTGAAACTGTGCAAGAATTTGTGTCAAATCAAACAAATTGTCTTGAGTGAAATAGAGTAGGCATAGAATTTTAGGCAACTTTTTGCCCTGTGCAGTTCAGCTGCCAGTAGAAGCAGAAAAAGGTTGAAACTATGCAAGAATTTGTGTTAAATCAAACAAATTGTCTTGGGTGAAAAAGAGTAGGCATAGAATTTTACTCAGCTTTTTGCCCTGTGAAGTTTAGCTGCCAATACAAGCAGAAAAAGGTTGAAACTATGCAAGAATTTGTGTCAAATCAAACAAATTGTCTTGGGTGAAAAAGAGTAGGCATAGAATTGAGAAGAAAAACATTTTCAGAGAGATTTATTTGATTTTGGAATGATAGCTTGAGACCTAATGCTCCTATTTTAATTAAAAAGAAATCCTCAAGTCCAAAGTACTCTGCTGGCTTGAAGTGAAAATACATTTGCAGTTCTCATATGGAGCTAGAGATGCTCCCAGTGTCTGCCCTCCCCAGAACAGAAAAAGTTTTTTTAAGGACTGAATGAGGAAAAAAATTTAAACAGAGACATCCTATGAGCAAGGAAAGAGACATGACAACCCTTTGGGTAAAGCATTTAAATGTTGTATTTCATTGGTGAAAAATGCATTGAGTGTAGTAACAGAAGAGCAGCAAACTAAATTTGCACAACTCCAGGGGGATGGGAAGCATCCTGAAAAATTTTTGGCTTGGGATTCCTCTTTACAACATTTTATTTTTACAAAACACCTGATAGCTGGAGCAGTGAAGACCATTCCCAAGTGACCTGCAGAATTGTTTTCATAGTCTGATTGATTGAAAAGGATTTTTTAGTGAGTGTATTTTAAAAGTGACACTTTTGTCTCCTTCTGAGTTGTCCAATTCCTAAAGATATTTATCATTAAAAAAATTGCTCAGAACTTCTTCTCTGGATTATGTTTAAGACAAGCTGTGGGTGTTGTCCAGCCTGTATCTGAGTTGTGTTCAGCACAGACAGTGGCTGTGGCATTGTCTGTGCTCTGCAGGGTGGCTGAGCACCACCTGCAAACAAAGTTTTGTAGGCATTGCTTATAACCATTCACTGAAATTCCCAATTCCACATTTTGCAAGTCATGAAAGACCACCTTTTTTTTTTTTTTTTTTTTTCCTCAGCCAGGAAGCCAGCAGAAAGATTTGCTGAGATGTTTCCTTGCAGAAAAGAGAAAAACTGAGCAGAATAAAGTTCAAACCAGTGCCAACAAACTGTATGTGGGTACAGTAGGGTCTGTTTCTCACAGCTGTGCTCAGAGGCAAAGAAAACATTTTGCTGGCTCTAAGGACTCCCTGAACAGGAATGAGCTTCCAGCAGGGAGGATGCACAGGGCCATGCAAGTGCCTCACAGTGATGAAATACAGGATCTGAGGGTGGCTACTTACTGTGGAAGGTCTTCCCTTTTCCTATGTGGCAAGTCACAAAGCCACAGCAAAACACTGCATGAAACAGAGCTCTGACTTTATATTTAAGTTATGTGTGGGCATCCCTACCCGTGGTGGGGAAGTTGCAGTAGATGATCTCTAAGCTCCCTTCCAACCTAAGCCGATCTATGATGTAAAAGTGTAATTCACAGAATCACAGAAATCTCAGGGTTGGAAGGGATCTCAAGGATCATCTGGTTCCAACCCCCCTGCCATGGGCAGGGACACCTCACACTAGGTCAGGTTGCTCACAGCCACATCCAGCCTGGCCTTAAAAACTTCCAGGGATGAGGATTCCACCACCTCCCTGGGCAACCTATGCCAGGCTCTCACCACTCTCACGGGGAAAAACTTCTTCCTAACATCCAATCTGAACCTACCCACTTCCTGCTTTGCTCCCTTTTCCCCAATCCTATCACTACCTGACAGCCTAAAAAGTCCTTTCTCAGCTTTTTTGTAGCCTACTTCAGATACTGCAAGGTCACAATAAGGTCTTCTCCTCTTCAGACTGCACAGCCCCAACTCCCACAGTCTGTCTCCATAGCAGAGCAGCTCCAGCCCTCTGATCATCCTTGTGGCCCTTTTCTGGAGGCCTTCCAGCACCTCCAGATCTTTCCTGTACCAGGGGCTCCAGAACTGGATGCAGTACTCCAGGTAGGGTCCCACAGGAGTGGAGTAGAGGGGCAGAATCCCCTCCCTCATCCTGCTGCCCACACTTCTTTTGATGCAGCCCAGGATATGATTTGCTTTCTGGGCTGCAAATGCACCTTGATGGCTCATGTTGAGCTTCTCATCCACCAGCACCCCTAATTCCTTCCCTTCAGGGCTGCTCTCAAGCAATATCCAATTATAAACTGAGTATCTTGGGCATTAGCTGCAAGGAAAAAAAAAAAAGACTGATTAATCTGTGTAAAAAAAAAAAGAGTTTGTATTTCAAAAATGAAAAGTAAAATATCCCAGAAGAGCCCTTAATTACCATGCAGAGACCACAAAAAGAACCCTCACAAATTAATTACCTGAAATACAATTGCTTGATAGTACCTTAGCATTCTAGTTTGGACATCAAAACATTTCTGATGTAAGAACAGGAAAGGGGGAGGCTAACATTTTTGATTCTAAGTTTTGTAACTTTGGTTGACCTAAACAATTTTTCCTTTCAGAGTAGCATATACCTAAAGCATTTTATCACATAGCTGCTAGGATCTAAGTTATGAGGAAAGAAGAAATTGCAAAAACATTGGAGGAAAAAGAAAAAAAAAGGGACAAATAAGAAAGAACAAGAAAACAGAACAGAAAATGAAGACAAAAAGAGAATTTAAATTGATTTTAAAAAAAATCTTAGATCATACAAAATAAGCTTTGTTTAAAAGGATTTATACATACATAGAATGGTAAGGTTGGAAGGAGACCTCAAGGATCATCCAGTTCCAACCCCCTGCCACAGGCAGGGACACCTCCCACTAGCACAGGTTACTCAAGGCCTCATCCAACCTGGCCTTGAACACCTCCAGGGACGGAGCAGCCACAACCTCCCCGGGCAACCTGTTCCAGTGCCTCACCAATTATCTTTCACCTTTCTGCACACCCTCATTATTTTCCTCTTCTGAGAGCAAGATGTTCACTGAAGAAAGTCAAACAACAGCAATAAATAACTGACAGACCAGTGTGAAAAAACCCTCAAACCCAGATACTTGTGAAATCAGGGACTTGGGAGGGCATTTACAGTTGCCCCTTAGAGTAACTTGGTAAAAAGCAGCATGCTTACCATTAGCAGACTCACAATCCACACCAGGGAAGGTAGGAAGCTCCCAGTCATGAACTGAGGCTGAGGAAAAAGCCATTAGTAAATTAGCAGAGCTGAATTTCAGGTAGGCAAGTGGAAGATTTCCCTTACTACCAGTGAATTTGGGGAGCCCTCTCCAGCCCAACAGCCATCTGCACCTCTTTAAGTTGTCATACTTGGTTTGAAATGTCCACATCATTTAAAATAAAACAAAATAAAATAAAATAAAATAAAATAAAATAAAATAAAATTTTAAAATAAAATAATAAAATAAGATAAAATAAAATAATCAAATAAAATAAAATAAGATAAAATAATATAATAAAATAATAAAATAAAATAAAATTTAAAAATAAAATACAAAATAAAATAAAATAAAATAAAACAAAACAAAAATTACCCAGAAGTTTAAAACAGCAAAAATCTTAATGCCAATCTGTAAAAAAAAAAGCAAACCCCTGAACCAAAAGAAAGCAGCCAAGGTAGAGCCACGTCACCGGGGGTAGGTTTCTTTCTGCCTTGCACAGTCAGTGGTTGACAAAGCTCAGCCAACTCTGTTAGCCAAGACAATTGACAAATCTCATCCCAACAATTTTATAGCATGACTCTTTTGTGGCATTCTGTGGAATGATTCTCCACATAGCTCCAAAGCAGTGGATGCTTTTCACGTTGGATCAGCGTTCAAGCCTTGCTCTCACCTTCCTAATGTCACCGCAGGGACCTGTCAGTGCCCTGCAATGGAACACTTCTTGCCCAGCAGTTTATCACTGGCATATTGCAACCACCAGCAGTCTTGAAATGCTTTCTTGAGTCTTTGTGTGTGTGCTGTGCCACTTGCACACCCAGAGAGCTCTCTGACAGGCATCTTGCTCCTCAGCTTATGAAATCATTCATTCATTTTGCTCTTGGCAAAACAATAAAAACCAAAATGCATCCTCACAGAGCAGAAACACGACTACACCTGGGAAGGCACAGATGGAATCAGCCAGATACACACTCCACAATAAAGTAAGTCCTCTCTTTAGGTATTTCCACACAACCTGAAAATTGTTTACAAGAGAGACAGGGATCTACTGGAGAGAGTCCAATGGAGAGCTACAAGGAATGACTGAGGGACTGGAGCATCTCTCCCCTGAAGAAAGACTGAGAGCCCTGGGGCTTTTTAGTCTGGAGAAGAGAAGGCTGAGAGGGGATCTTACTAATGCCTATAAATATCTGAGAGTGTCTGTCAAGATGAAGGTGCCAGGCTCTGTTTGATAGTGCCCAGTGATAGGACAAGGAACAACAGCTACAAGCTAGAGCAGAGGAGGTTCCACCTCAACACAAGGAGATACTTCTTCATGGTGAGGGTGCTGAAGCCCTGGAGCAGGCTGATCTAGTGAGACCACACCTGGAATACTGTGTCCAATTTTGGGCTCCCCAGGTCAGGAGAGACAGGGACCTGCTGGAGAGGGTCGAGTGGAGAGCCACGAGGATGAGTGGGGGACTTGAGCATCTCCCCTATGGAGAGAGACTGAGAGACCTGGAGCTGTTCAGTCTGGAGAAGAGAAGACTGAGAGGAGATCTGAGCAATGTGTACAAATCTCTGAGGGGTGGGTGTCAGTGCCTGGGGCCAAGCAGCAATAAGCTAAGGAGCAATGGATGCAAACTGGAACACAGAAGGTTTCATCTCAACATGAGGAGAAACTTCTTTGGTGTGAGGGTGCCAGAGCCCTGGAGCAGGCTGCGCAGAGAGGTTGTGGAGTCTCCTTCTCTGGAGATTTTCAAAACCTGCCTGGATACATTCCTGTGTGGCCTGCCCTGGGTGATTCTGCTTTGGCAGGGAGGTTGGACTGGTTGATCTCTGGAGGTCCCTTCCTGTGATTCTATGAAAGTTACTCCCCTCAGGTTACAGACACCAGCAGCCAGTGGCTGGGTGAAAGTGCAGTCAGTCCCAGCTGTCAAACTGCCTAAATAAAAAAAGAAATAAGATTTGCTGACACAAATTCAAGGTTTAAGAAAAGTTGTTTCTAGGCTAAGAAATGTTGCGTAGCTGTAAATAAAAGATTACCTCTTGGGGGTTATAATATTTTTCTCAGCTCTCCCTTCATAGTGCCCCATAGTTTGTAACTGCATTTGGCAACAGCTTATCTTCCACAGTCTGGATGTGGAAGAGTTTTCCTTATCTGTCATGTTCATTATGATGCAGTTAGACAGTAGCCACCACCCACTTTAATGACGATGGGAAACAAGGAATGTGTGAAGATTTACTGCTAACTGTCTAAATGCAGCATGCAACTCTATCTCTGCAGGAATGAACTTGCTTTCCAACTTAAAAAGTATAGGGTACACCTTGCTTCAGAGCACTGACCAAAATCAACAGAGCACCTGGGGTCCTCTGTACAGTTCTGGAGCCCCCAGCACAGGAAGGACATGGAAGTGTTGGAGTGGGTCCAGAGGAGGACACGAAGATGCTCAGAGGGCTGCAGCAGCTCTGCTGTGAGGACAGGCTGAGAGAGTTGGGGCTCTGCAGCCTGGAGAAGAGAAGGCTTCCAGGAGACCTTAGAGTAGCCTTCCAGTATCTGAAGGGGGCTACAGGAGGGCTGAGGAGGGACTATTGACAAGGTCTTGCAATGCCAGGACAAGAGGCAATGGGTTTGAACTGGCAGAGAGGAGATTGATACTGGATGTTAGGAGGAAGTTGTTTGCAGTGAGGGTGGTGAGACACTGGAACAGGTTGCCCAGGGAGGTTGTGGAGCACAGAAGCACAGAATCACATTCTGTGCTTCTGTGCTCCACAACCTCCCTGAAGGTGTTCAGGACCAGGTTGGATGAGGCCTTGAATGACCTGTACTAGTGGGAGGTGTCCCTGCCTATGGCAGGGGGTTGGAACTGGCTGAGCTTTGAGGTCCCTTCCAACCTCACCATTCTATGATTCTATGAAATCCCCATGTTGACACACTGAGGTTGGTGCCACTGTAACTGTTTTGGTTGGAAAAGACCTTTAAGACCATCAGGTCCAAGCTTCAATCTAAGACCACAAAGGCCATTAAACCAGGTTCCAAAATGTCATGCCCACACATGTCTTGAACACCTCCAGGGATTCCACCACCCAATGCCTGACCACTCTTTCAGCACAAACATCTTTCCTAATCTCCAACCTAAGCCTCCCCTGGCACAACTTCAGGCCATTTCCTCTCGCTCTACCACCTGATACTAGGCAGAAGAGGCTGATACTAGGGAGAATAGAGCTTAAGCAAAGGAGTGGTACTAGGGAATGTGAAACCCCTCACATTTCCAGCTGTCAGAGCTCACCAGGCTTTGACCTACATCTCCTCCCAGCAATGGCATCTCAGCAGCACAGTGCCCCCAGACACAGCATCATCCCCAAATGCTGCTGGGGGCCACTCAAACTCCTCACAGCTACACCAAAGTGCTCTCCCCAGAACTTAACTCCTGAGCTTGCTCTGGAGTCTGCCCAGCTGAGCAGCAGGCTGCATACATTGACTGTATGCCTTTTGTTGTTGTCGTTGTTGTTTTTAAACAACAATAAAGGAAGGCTCCAAGCCTGGCAGGCAAGGGCAGGGATGGGATTAGGCAAACATCCTATACAGAGGGTTCCTCTTTCTGCCTGTCAGCTTGTAAGTGCTTTCTCTTCTGGAACTATACAGCACTAACTGAGCCGGAAACAGCTATTTAAAAAGTGATTATAGTGTGACATTTTTGTTTGACCTAACATCAAGCCATGTGCAGCTTAAATGTCAGCAGAGCTATTTACTATAGGGATGGACAGGCCCTAGCATGCTTAAGGCCAGGCAGCGTCTCAAAGCTGCCTGCTGTCTCCACTCAGTGCACATGAATGGCACTGAAGCCAAGATGTAAAGTGCAGCACTGGGTAAGCTGTGATGATTGACTGATGTGCTGGGTGGCACAATGCATTCACTGAGAGGCTCACAGGGAGGAAAGACAAAATAATGGATAATTAAAGTAAATCTCAGGTTAGAAGGCAGAGGCCCGTGCAAAATGTTCCCTCGGATTAGCGAGAGCATGCCAAAAGCTGTGTGCTTTGTCGTGGAATCATGGAATCATTTCAGTTGGAAAAGCCCTTAAGGTCATTGAGTCCAACCATTCTCTGACTCTGCCAAGGCTGCTGCTAAACCATGTCCCTCAGCACCACATCTCTGCCTCTTTGAAACACTCCCAGGGATGGGGATTCAAGCACCTCCCCGGGCAGCCTGTGCCAGTCTTTGAGAAATTTCTTCTAATATCCAACTTTAACCTCCCCTGGTGCAACTTGAGGCCATTTCCTCTTGTACTACCACTTGCTACTAGGGAGAACAGACAACCCCTACCTGACTCCAACCTCCTTTCAGGGAGTTGTAGAGAGCGATGAGGTCTCCCCTCAGCCTCCTCTTCTCCAGACTAAACACCCCGAGGTCCCTCAGCTACTCCTCACCAGCCCTGTTCTCCAGACCCTTCACCAGCTTCCTTGCCCTTCTAATGCACCCACTCCAGCCCCTCAATGTCCTTCTGGTAGTGAGGAGCCAAAAACTGAACCCTTCACTTAAGGTGTGGCCTCACCAGTGCAGAGTCCAGGGATGGCTAAGGAGCAGATTTGGACAGAAGTAGCAAACAGAATTTCTTTTCTGAGCACTGGGGCTGCAGTGGGTCACAGGAGAGAGGAGGGGGCACAGTCTCCAGCTATGGCTATGGGTCCTGCCATCAGCAGCCTCTCTGCAGCCTCTCCGTGGCCTCAAGGCTGCAGCTCTCTGGGGTGGCACAGCACAAATCTGGCCACCCAGCAGTGGCTGCCAGGCAGGGTGACTGAGGGGAAGGGAGGCTTCAGAGCCATGTCACCAGGCAGTAGAACAACGAGGGAGCAGCAAGGGGACATGAGGCTAACGCAACAAATTCCCTGCATCCCTCCCTGCAAGATAAATGCCAGGAAGGAGCTTCAGATCCTGCGAGGATGCCTGGACACCTGCAACCACAGTGACACAGGGAGGCAAACAGTGTCATGAGCCCTCCCTGGGAGACAATCAACTGGTTTGCAGCAGAGTGATAAGTCCACTTACAGGTCCTTAATGGGACCAGAGGCATATATTTGGCCAGCGTTCCAGGCTGACCTTCTCCTCAGAGCCTAAAATAACAAACAAATCAGTGTGCCTTTATTTTGAGAAAACCTTGCCCACAGTAATAAGGGTGGGTGGGGGCACTCCAAAGGAAGCAGAGCTGTGATAAAACTTCCATTTTGTTCTTCCTTGCATGTCATGGGGGGGGAAAAAAAATTACATTACAATTCAGAGTGCCTTTCAGGGTTTATTTTTCTTTACATTGTTACATGCCCGATCGCATCTGATTTTGGAAGCTAAGCAGGGTCTGACTTGGCTGGCATTTGGGAGGCTGCTGAAAACACAGGAGCCTGAACAAGGTCTGTGTGCTGAGTTTATCAGCACACAGTGCCTGAAAGCATGATTTGGGGAGGAATGAGAAGAATACTCACAGCTTTTCCATGCCCTTCTCCAGAACTGAAATAACACCGGGAGTGAAAGTGACATCGTGAATCTTTAAATGAGCTTTTTTTCCCCAAGCAATAAATAACAGGAGACTGTTCATGAATAATTGTTAATACGTTCCAAAGAGCACAGAAACCCCCCTCTGAGCCCTCTGATCATCAGGTCATTAGAGATAGGAAATAAATCCTTTCATTTCTCTCTGCTTGCTATTTAATTTGCTAAGTGCTGGCAGTGGCAGGGGACTGTAAAACTCCCTTCAAAACTCACAATCAGTGAAAATAGTATAAAATTTTAAATGGGAAAGCTATCTCCCTCTCTGGAGGTATTCAAAACCTGCCTGGATGCATTCTTGTGTGATGTGTTATAGGTGATCCTGCTGTGGCAGGGGCGTTGGACTGGATGAGCTTTTGAGGTCCCTTCCAGCCCCTGACGTTCTGTGATTCTGTGATATCAGAGGTAACCAGAATTTTGTTTCTTTCTTTCTTTTTTTTTTTTTAATGTGGGATCTACTGTTCTTTGTCTTTTCATTAACAAAGGGCTTAATTGTAGCATATAAAAGTTTTTTTTTCCTTCTCGTTTTGCCTTAGAAAATTCCAGACTATCAGGGCTGATTGGTTATGATTTTACTTGGAGGCTCCCAAGCAAGAGTTAAAACTTTATCAAGAGTTTCCTTCATTAAAAATGCTCATTACTCCTTCAGGTTAAAGCAAATATCATTTAAAAAAAGTAACAAATGCAACCAGAACTCCCTTCCTCTCTTATCAAATGTCATCGGTAGGTATGTCTCAGATCCTGAGTGGGTCCCGCGGTCCAGAGTGAGCTTCAGCCTTTTTGTGTTGCCACCTCCCTCCTCCAAAGTTAAAAAGGCAAAACCAGCAGTGACTGTTACAAAGCAAACAAGCATCAAACAGCTCATTGAATGCCTTTCTTCCCCTTTTAAAGAAGAACCACACATGAGATGGCAAAGCAAGGTAAGCTTCACAGGGTATAAGCCTCTCCCAGGTGGTGCCTGGGATGCCCTCGTTCAGTTTTTGCAGCCTTCCTTTGTTATACCCAAGTGTGAAGGATTTCTAACTCCTGATTTGGATGCATCCCCCAGCAGCAGGGAGAAACCAACAATTACTGAGGCAAAGCAACTTGTTTTCAGTTTAGCAGGTTTTTTCAAAGCCAGGATTGTGGTTTCATTTAAAGTCTGAATGCTTCCATTCTCTGAGAAGCCCAGTGGCTTTTCAATAGCAGAAGATCAAATGGTGTTAATCGGGCAGTGTGACCTAATCCTCTAATTCAGCTGCCTTTTTACATCAGAAATGTTCTGCTCATCTAAGGTTGATTTGATTTGCTTTTAAATTGGCTTTTTTTTTTTTTTTTTTTTCTTTTGGTTCAATGTGCTGTTCTGAAGTTCTACCCCTGGCTCCCTAGAACTGTTACACAAACCTTTTTTCTTCCTTTTTTTTTTTTAGATAGGCTAATCCTAAGAGTTCTGGTAGAAATCTCTTCTTTATCACAGAAAATCCAACTCCAAGATGTTAGGCAACAACAGTGAGAACAATTTTCTTTCTGGTAGTGATCAGCAGTGATCCCACAGGTTACCTGCTCTGATCAGCCACTGTTGACTATAAGAAAGCTGCCAGAAGTATACTTTATCCTCAGCCTTCTCATATACCTTCCACTGGCACTCACACATGAAAGACTGAAACAATCTGCCTATGGCAGGGGGTTGGAACTAGATGATCTCTGAGATCCCTTCCAACCTTACCATTCTACGATTCTATGATCTCCTCATCTGCTTTTTGTTCCCTCACTTTTTCTGGTGTGGTGGTTCTGACCTACTGCTTGATGTGCTGGGGCTGCTGCAGCACCTCTGGGACAGGGCAGCTGGAGCAGCCCTTCTCTGAAGGCTCCTTCCTCCCCTCACTCTGTGCAGCTGTAGGTAGATCACAGCTTGCAGCCACACCTGAGCTGCAGGATCACAGGAGAGAAAACAGCCACCTGGAGCCATTTAGCCTGGAGAAGAGCAGAATGAGAGGGGATCTTCTCTATGCTGATCAATAGCTAAAGGATAGACACCACGAGGGTGGGGCTGGGCTATTTTCAGTGGTGTCCAGTGGTAGGACAAGGGGCAACAGGTACAAAACCAGGAGGTTTCATTTGAGTTTCAGGGGAAAAAAAATTACTTTGAGGATGCAAACCTGCAAGCTGCTCACAGTAGTCATGGAGTTTCCTTCTCTGGAGAGAGAAGAAAACCTACCTAGACACTCTTCCTCTGCAACCTGATCTAGGTGACCCTGCTTTAGCAGGGATGTTTAGCTAGAGGATCTCCAGAGGTCCCTTCCAACCCCCTCCACAATAACTGATAGCTGAATGCACTGAGATTGCCTCAGGCCACCCACTCCCTGGCCAGCCTGTTCTAGTATCTGACCACCCTTTCAGCAAAGACATTTTTCCTAACATCCAGCCTAAACCTCCTGAGGTACAATTTCCTTTTGCTATATTCGGTGAATGACCTTTTTTTGGTTGTTGTCGGGGGGTTTGTTTGTTTGTTTGTTTCCCAGATGGTAACAAATTAATCTACTCAATTAATTACTTTTCTGAAGACATTTTGCCAGCACAAGATTTGCAGTGCCCATGCTGGCAGACCACAGGAGGTTCTGAAGCCACCTGTGTTACTGTTGGTGTTACATCAACCACAGGTTGACTAAGATCCAGCTTAGAAATGGTTAATGGGTCTGTCCCCAGTCATTTGGCACTCGTGGAGGTGATTTTCACATTACTGCACCAAAGGTGAAGCACCCCTTTTTTCCCCACAGCAAGTGCTTCAGGAAACTGAAGCATGAATCCAGCCTGGGCATGCAGCAAATGCGGTGGGAGCAGCAATGCGTGGGCAGAGAGCGCCATCTCCAGCTGCCAAGTAATCACCAACCTGCCCTAACGAGATAAACTCTCCGCGTTTCCTTTGGAATTGTCAGCTGTTCTGCGAAACAGCTGGAGAAGACAAAGCCAGCTGAGATTGTTGAAAGAAGCTCGAGGAGGGCAGGTTTGGACTGGAGAGCAGAAAGAAATTCTTGGCAGTGAGGGTGGTGAGACACTGGCACAGGTTGCCCAGGGAGGTTGTGGATGCTCCCTCCCTGGAGGTGTTCAAGGCCAGGCTGGATGAGGCTTTGAGCAGCCTGGTCTGGTGGGAGGGGTCCCTGCCTGTGGCAGATGATCTTTAAGGTCTTCCCCAACCCAAACCATTTCATGCACCTATGAATATCTTGCAAGGAGACTACAAATCCTTGCTGAGGTATTCAAGGTAAATAAAAAAAGCTGCAAGCAGCTGAGCATCCCAATTCTGTTTCTGGTTTTGGACTACTTAGTAAAGACTAAAACCAAGTCAGATTTTAATAGAGCTAAGTTTTGTACTATATTACAGAACCACAGAACGTCAGGGGCTGGAAGAGACCTTCAAAGCTCATGCAGTCCAATCCCCCTGCCAGAGCAGGATCACCTAGAGCAGATCACACAGGAATGCCTCCAGGCGTTATTATATTATGGTCCTCCAGCCTACAGAGAGTCTGTGCACCTAATTCTACACAGGATGCATTTGAGAAGTACTGGGAAAATCATACCTTTAATATAAATGATGTCTTTGGTAACCAATACATAAATTACACCTTTAGTAATGCCCCAGAATGACTGGGTAGAAAGTCAGTGTCGACAAGCAATATGCAAAAAGAGCATACAAAGTGCATGCTGAAGAGCTGGATCCACACAAACACTTCAACACTTACAAATATTACCAAAACAAACCTACAACACAAATACATTTAATTGTGTAGAGAAAAATATCTCAAAACATCACAATTACAGAAATACATTACATAAATAGCTGAAGTATTGTGACGGCTGGATGAAGTACAAGTGTATTTTGTGTCTATTTTATCCCACACAAAAGGCATAAACTTTAGACTTTAAAAGAAATTCTGTGCTGAAAAAAAGCAAACGAAGAGGTTTGTAGTGGATGCTTGAGAAACTGCTCTCCACCACCACGTTAAATGAGGTTACAAGCACAGAATCATTAAAGGAAAGACCTTTGAAAATCAAATCCAACCGTAACTCAACTACCACAACCACGAATACCCTTTAGCATCTCGAACACATCCAGGGATGGCAACGCCACCACCTCCCTGGGCAGCCTGTTCCAATCCCTGACCACTCTTGCAGCACAGAAACTTTTCTTAGTATCCAACCTAAACCTCCGCTGGTGCAACTTGAAGCCATTTCCTCTCATTACATCGCTAGTTACCGGATGCTTTAATGGAAGGTGAAGCTCTAAACCTGTCAAGAAGTAGACGTACAGAGGCAGGGAGGATGTTACTGGAGCTTGTACGGCTGTGTGAGATTGCAACCAGGCAGGGCCAGCTCTGTGACCGCCGCCCGGCCCTGCGCAGAGCTGAGGTCAGTAACACACTCGTGGGGTCCGCAACTGCACGGCAGGCAAATGGCCCCGCGTTGGGGCAGCAGCCGAGCGCTCGGTGCTGCACAGCTGTCTGCTGGCCCTGCACGGCAAGCAAACATCCTCGCGTTGGGACAGCAGCCGAGCGCTCGGTGCTGCACAGCTGTCTGCTGGCCCTGCACGGCAAGCAAACGTCCCCGCGTTGGGGCAGCAGCTGAGCGCTCTGTGCTGCTGTTTGTTGGCCCTGCACAGCAGGCAAAAGGCCCCGCGTTGGGGCAGCAGCCGAGCGCTCTGTGCTGCACAGCTGTCTGCTGGCCCTGCACAGCAAGCAAACATCCTCGCGTTGGGACAGCAGCCGAGCGCTCGGTGCTGCACAGCTGTCTGCTGGCCCTGCACGGCCCGGCCCCGCCCCACGCCGGCCACCCGTAGTCCGCAGCTCCTCCTTCCCGCTCCAACACGGAACCCTCCGCTTAGGACACGCTGCTCTCTGCCGGGGCGGGGAGCACGGCCCCGGCCCACCGCTCCTTTCCGTTCCGCTGGCACCGCCCAGAGCTGCCGCGGATGCCCGGGCCGGCAGGAGGAGGAGGAGGAAGGGCGGGCGGAGGCTGCGACGGCTGATGGCGGCGGCGGCGAGGAGCGGCGGCGGCCTGCTGCCCTTCCTGCGGCTCCTGGGGCAGCTCAAGGTGAGCCTGGGCCGGCAGGCCCATGTGGGCCGCGGCGGCTGGCGCCGTGTCCGCCTGCGGCCTTCTCTGGGCTGCTCCAGCGGCTGGAGGAGGCCTGCCGGAGCCGCCCGCGTGGTGCCTGCGGAGCTCCGACAGCCGGGAAACGTAGGCACAGGCCGGGGGAGGGCAGGGGTGGCCCCCGCGTTTCGGAGTGAGCGGCGAGAGCCCAGACAGGGAGTCAGCTGGTGGTGGTGGTGGAGGTGCTGTCACCACAGTCGTGAGCCCCAGCCCTTAGCACTGGTTTTTCAGTAAGGAGCAGGCACTGCTTTATTAGACAAAGTTGCACGGGGTGCTGGGGACATGCCCACAAAGATAGCACAGCAGCCGAAGTTCGCGGTGGGCATCTCTCCAGTGAGACTGACAAGTTCTATCTCATGCCTACAGTTGCTAACCGCCCCTTGGGCAGTGTCTCAGTCGCTTCACATTGAAGGTCCAGCTTCTCTTAAATCCAGTGTGCATGCTCAGAAAGAGAGGGATTTATTTTGGGCAGGGGTCTTCCAGCTAGGGCGTGTGGTCTCCAGGGTCTTTGATAGTCTTTACAGCTTGAACTTTCATAGAGTCATAGAATCAACCAGATTGGAATAGACCTCCAAGCTCATCCAGTCCAACCTACCACCCAGCCCTATCCAATCAACCAGACCATGGCACTAAGTGCCCCATCCAGGCTTTTCTTCAGCACTTCCAGGGACAGTGACTCCACCACCTCCCTGGGCAGCCCATTCCAATGCCAATCACTCGCTCCGTCAAGAGCTCCCCACTAACATCCAGCCTAGACCTCCCCTGGCACAACTTGAGGCTGTGTGCTCTTGTTCTGTCCCTGGTTGCCTGGCAGAAGAGCCCAACCCCACTTGGCTACAACCTCCCTTCAGGTAGTTGTAGAGAACAATGAGGTCTGCCCTGAGCCTTTTCTTCTGCAGGCTGCACACCCTCAGCTTTGATCTTTTTGATTTCTTTTCATAGACTGATAGAATGTTTTGCATTTCAAGGAAACTTAAAGATCATCCAGTTCCAACCTCCCTGCTATGGGCAGGGACACCTTTCGCCCACCCACGTTGCTCAAGGCCTCGTCCAACCTGACCTTGAACACCTCCAGGGAGGGAGCATCCACAACCTCCCTGGGCAACCTGTGCCAGTGTCTCACCACCCTCACTGTTAAGATTTCTTAATATCTGGTATCATCACCTACTTTGTCAGGGCCTGGGCCATGTTCATTTGTTTTTTTTCTGTTTTCAAAGAACACTTCGTTAATAAAGGAACTTAATTGAGGGAACTTCAGTGATAAGGATGCAGAGAGTGTAAGTCAGTTGCAGGCAGTGGTTAAATGGCTGAGGTGGCACAAGCTGTCCAAGCTAATTAATATTTGCAACTGTTTTCCAACAGTGCTGCTGGTAGAGCTAATGCTGGTGGTATTGTGTGAAATCAGGTCCTCTCCCCCACGGTGCAATAAACCAGTCTCCCATACTGAGAGGAGGTACTGATTTATTACAGAGTTGCACAAGTTTGGATGCTGGAGGTATCCCCACAAAGCTGGCACCCCAGTTGGAATTGGTGGTGGATGTATAAGCTGTGCATAATACAAACAGTTACTAATCAAATCTTGGTTGTCTTCTTTCTTGCTTCATCTGAAAAGAGATTGGATCATTTGACTTGAGGATCTTAAATGTCTTTTCCAACCTAAATGATTCTATGAAGTGATTCTAAACATAGAGTTTCTTTTAAATTCACTGAGGATGTTCAGAGGGTGAGGGGTTTATGTGGGTTGGGGCTTTCTAGTTAGGAGGTTTGGGTTTTAACATGGTAATGAGGGTAGTTCACAGAAAGGGTGCCTCTCATCTTAGTTTTCTTGCTGGAATCCTGGTTGATGACACATTATCTCAGGATGTTCCCCAAAAGAGCTCCTCTTGATACCCTTGGTGTTTTCTGACAGACTTTGAAAGGGAACTTCCAGCACAAGCCAGCCATCACCTCTTTTCAGCTGCTCTTCAAGGACAGAGTTGCTAGCAAGGCAGGCATGCATTATTCCAAGTGACCAACTTTACACTATTAAGCCCCTGATCAATGGTCTTCCTCAGAAGACAATGCAGTGTATTTAAGCCTGACTTAAAGAGCAGTCGCTCAAACAATTTCACTTGGATAACACTGCAGCTGCTGGTAGTGCCAGTTGTGGTGCTGCTGGTAGTGCCAGTTGCAGTGCTAGTAGTGCTAGTTGTGGTGCTGCTGCTGGTTGGGATGCTGCTGGTAGTGCCAGCTGTGCTGGTGCATTTTTCTTGCCTGTGAACAGCAAAACAAAGACATGCAATCACAACCTCAGGGGAACCTGGTTGTTGAGGCAGGTGTCTCCCAGAGGCATGAAAAGTCCCTGGAGCGTGGAGGTCATGGTGGGGCAGTCTCTCTACTGTTGTCTCTGAAATGAGGTCCCTCAAACCCCACAGCTCTAACGTTGGCATTGCTGTGTCACTCCTCACGCAGAGAGTGCCACGCACGGGCTGGGTGTACAGGAAGGTGGCGAAGCCAGAGAGTGTGTCTGACCACATGTACAGGATGGCCATGATGGCTTTGCTGACTGAAGACAAAAGCCTGAACAAGGACAGGTGAGGCTGCCTCTGGTCACCATGACCATCTATTGTTAATGGAAGACCTGCAGGCACAGAATCACAGAAGGGACCCCAAGGATCATCTGGTCCAACCTTTCTAGGTGATGGTGTAGTCGAAGTGAGCTGGCCCAGCATGTTGTCAGACTAAGTCTTAACAGTGACCAGTGTAGGGAAATCCACTGCTTCCCTTGGGAGAGGATTCCAATGTCTAACTGTGCTCATGGTGCATAATTTTCTTGTGGAGCCTTAAGTCAAATCTCCCCAGCAGTAGCTTGTACCTACTAACCCTTCTCTTCTCCATGTGATTCCTTGTAAAAAGGAAGTCTCCATCCTCCTAGTAGCCACCCTTTATGTCCTGGTACAACCAAAATGCTGCTGATGTGAAAAAGATCTTTAAAAACAGACCGAGGGACTTTGAAGTCCTTTCCCCCACCATTTTCTATCCATCCTTTGGACATGGTGTAATTTACTTGGAGAACTTAAAGGGGCTTAAGATTTTTACTTCTAAATTCTAGGTGCTGAAATGTTATTAATGCAGAGGCTGTCAGCTGGCCTTCTCTCACACCATAAGTAAGCAAGCTGAAGACACTCAGTTAAATTACAGTTTGGAGTAACAGACAGGAAGGGCAAAGCCATATACCATGTGGATTTTGACAGACAGCATTCAGCAGCAGTAGGAGCCTCAGAAACCTTGTAGCACAGAGGAGAAAGCATCCTTAGTGCTGAATGAGTGGTCAAGTCTAGTATGGGCTCATGCTTGCTTTGTCCCTTCTGGAGCCAATGAAAATATTGAAGGCTTTTTTGAGTGTTCTGCTGCAGATTGACATAGCTACAGAGCTGTGAGTGTCAGATTATCTGTGGAATTTGGGATGGCTCAAATTAGATTACCTTCCACCTGTTGCAACATTAATGTGAAGGGTGTAATGTAGTAGCTTATCACAAAATCTCCAAAATCCAAGCATACAAAAGCTGAGAGCTTTATTGTTGAGTGCTATGCTCTCATGCAAACTGTATTTATACTTGCATTTACATTTACAAGCAGCAGTAGCTAGAAATCAGAAATGGAGATCATGTCTAGACAGAGACTGCTTAGCAAAGAGGTGAAGAATGTTATGTAGAATGGGGAAAAAAAACCCCAAAACACCAAAAAAACCTTGTAAAATGGACAAAGGGGATGAACTGTGCTTGGCTTTATGAATAACAAGGTCTAATTTAGAGTGCTGACAACCTAATTGTTCTGTCTTTGCTTCTTGCCAGATGCATACGGTTAGCTTTGGTTCATGACATGGCTGAATGCATTGTTGGAGATATTGCTCCTGCAGATAATATCCCCAAAGAGGAGAAGCACAGGAGAGAAGAGGTATGGACATAAGGTGTGAAGTGTTCTGCATGTTTTTAATGTTCTGGTGGTAGTAAAGAAAGCCCTCCCAAACAACACAATGCTGTCACTGGCATTAGGGTAGATATGCCAGAAACAACCCAAGTTTTCAACTCCTAGTGACTTTTGTCTGTGTAACATCACTAAGCTAAAAATTAGGAAGGAGAACCTTTGAAAGAATCTTCACATTGGCCATTTATTCCTGGACTACCTGGATTTTTGGTAGCCTGAACTGGTCGTGGTGACTAGAGGAGGGAAGAAGGGAGTAGGTGCTCTGAGAAGGGTGGGTGACAGTTCATGGTGGGTCATTTGGGTGGTGCCAGATTGCTTGTGACAGAGATCTTACTTAAATCACAGGACTCTGGACACAGGGGTCTTCTGAGTGCAGCACAGAATCACAGAGTGACTTAGGTTGGAAGGGACCTCAGAGATCATCTACTCCAACCTGCCTCCCATGGGCAGGGATGCCTCACAGTTAGACTTAGCTGCTCCAGGCCTCATTCAGCCTGGCTTGAACACCGCCAGGAAGGGGGCAACCTGTTTGAGTCTCACCAGCCTTGTACTGAAGAACTTCTTCCTAAGATCCAGTCTAACCCTTCTCTCCCTCAGCTTCAAACCAGTCACAGTCAGAGTTAACCAAGTTTGAAAAGACCTTTGAGATCATTGAATCCAACCTGTGTCTAGACACCCTCATGAGAAGTCCCTCTGCAGCCTTCCTGTAGGATCCCTTCAGATACTGGAAGGCAGCTGTAAGGTCCCCTCCAGAGTCTTCTCTTTTCCAGGCTGAACACCCCCAGCTCCCTCAGCCTGTCCACATACCAGAGCTGCTCCAGCCCTTGGATCATCTTTGGCCTGCTCTGAGCTGGCTCCAACAGCTCTGTGCCCTCCTTGTGCTGGGGACACCAGAACTGGGCGCAGTGTTAGAGGTGGGGTCTCAGCAGCACAGTTTTGTCCTGCTGCACATCCAGGCTGTTGGTTTGCCATTTGTGGTTCGTTGCATTGACGAGTGTTAAACAGCTCCTCCAGCCGCAGCTAGAGGGCAACCTGTTGCCTCACAAACTCTTCAGAGCCCACAATTACCTCTGCAAAAGAGCCATCAGACTCTGCAGTGGTTATTTCCCCCACACATCTATGCTTATCAATTTAAAACTTGGGGTTAGGAGGGGCTGTGACAAAGTCCAGGAGAAAGCTGTTTGCTAAGAAAGTGGAAATTTAAAGATCCAAGGAGTTTTCAGCATTCTTGGAGTGTTATCTTCACAACAATTTTGCTATTTATTTTTTTTTAGTGCATTTCCTGGTGTGTTCTTACACTAAATAATAAAAAAAACACCCCACCAAACTCACCAAATCCCAACCCTCCTTTTTTGAAGCTTCCAAAGGTTATTTTGTCACCAAAGATCAGGCTTCAACTTTACCTAGAGAGAATTCTCATTTGTATTTAGGCAATGTAAAAGATATTTTGATACCTAAATGTGTTTAAATTATTCTTAAGCATTTGCAGCTCCCCTTTCACTTGGTAAAGAATTTGCTGTTGGCTGTGGGAAGGAGGGTCAAGCAGTAAAGGTTTAGGCTAACTCTGAAATACTTTGTTGTAAAAATACACCAAGGGTACCAGTTTCCTGAGGTGAATTAAGCTGAATTATCAACATGCTGCTTCTGCTGCAGAATTCTGCTTTTATTCCCTTTGCTCTGCAGCTGATGTTTTGCTGGTTCTCAATTTCACTGCTTGTGCAGTAGCTGATCTCACCAAGGCTAAAAAGCAGCAGGAAATTAACTCGATGGAGAGAAAAAAAAAGTAAATAAAGATAAGTTTGTTGTGGTTTGTTTGTTGGTTGGTTTTGTTTGTTTAGTTGGGGTTTGTTTGGTTTGGGGTTTAGGGGGTTGTTTGTTGGGGTTTTATGTGAGGTAAGTCGTTTTGGCCAGCTGACCTTGAAAACTGATGAGCTGCAGAGGTGGAAGGATGTGGGAAGGTTTGAGACCTTGGGGAGCAGCTGGGTCAGCTGAGCCATATTGTGAAACTAAACCCTGTATTTGAAGTGGAGAAACAGTTGTGGCACAAACCCTTTGCCTTGCCTGTGATTTTCTCTGTTTCAGAAGCAGCCCTTAGCATCCTAGGAAGGCAGAAATAGCACAGAAATGAGACTGCTCAGCTGGGAGAGCATGAAGGGCCTGCAGAACAATTTCTGCTCGTGGGTTGTACCATCACTTTGATGCTGTGTTAGACCTTGTACCAAGATTGTTGTTGTTGAGCAAATGGTATCTGAGACTGGGAGCACTCTTACTGCTGCAGGGCATGACAGGGATTTCTTTTCCTCTGTTTTTTAAAGTTGGAGGTGTTTAAAGGCTTATGTTGTGTTGTCAGCCCTACTGTCAGTAGCTGCTAGCTGAGTGTCTGGGAGGGGGCAGCTGCTTGTCAGCACTAGGAGTTAGTGTTTTGAAGCTGCACCTCTAACCTAAGAAGTTCAAATGTTGCCTCCACCAGTTAAATCTGGAGGGCAAAGCTGGTAATTGATGGCAGTTCTCTGGCCTTTGACTTGCCTGATTTGCTCTGGGCTTCTTTTTGGACTCTTGAAGATACTTGGTGCACTTTCAGGCCGTTTTTTCTTGTGGTTTAGATTAGTTCTCTAACAATTAATTTAAGCAGCTCCCAGCAAAGATCCCTCTCTGAGTGGTCCCACTGTTTCTGTGGCAGTTACTGTACACATTCACTTTAGCATAGTACACTCTGTGGTGTGTGCTTCTACAGACTTGGTAAGAAGCTGTTAATTCCTAGAACAATTAGGACATGAAAGTGTGCTTGCTCAAAAAAGGATAAATGGAAACAGCTTTTGGATTTTGTTTTCTTCAGGCAGCTATGCAACAGCTGACTCAGCTTCTATCAGAGGACCTCAGAAAAGAAATCTATGAACTCTGGGAGGTAAGCTTGCATTCTTTGCATCCTTTGCTAAGGTTCAGGGTGACTCATTGTCCTTTCCCTTGTTTACCTGTGAAACTGTCAGCTCTTATTTTGACCTTAAGCATAAGTAGATTGTCAAACAATGACACTTAGCTGAGCACAACTGTGCTGAAATTACAGCCCAGGATCTTGCCTCTGTGAATGACAGCTGCACTCACAGTTGTCTTCTTAAGATGAAGAGCCAAATACTATGTTCTTTGGTTGGTAGGAAGAACTTTTCCTGCTCTCATCTGCAGAGCTTCTGTGTGCCAGGGGTTGTGTGGATCTGAAAGCACAGGTGGGCCCAATGTGTATCACAGAAGCACAGAATACCTTTAGTTGGAAGAGACCTTCAAGATCATCCAGTCCAGCCTTGACCTAGCACTGCAAGGTCACCACTAAATCATGTCCTTAAGCCTCTGGTCTGGTTGTTGCTGGTGTTGATGAGAATGGGCTTGGATCTACTGAGGGTATCAAGGTGATGGTAACCTGTGCAGAAAGAAGCCTTTTTTTGTGGTTAGTTGTGCAAGTCAGGAGTAGACCAGCTGGTGAGACATCAGATGCAACACAGTAGATTTAGAAAAGAGAAAATGAAATAGCAAATCTGTCCACAGCCATCAGTGGAAGCAGGTGACAGCACAATTGTTCAGGCTGACTAGAAATGTGAATGACTCACAAATGCGTGTTGATGGTGACTGGAGAGAGGGGAAAGATAGCAGAGAGATTAAAGGACTTAAAGTCTGCATGGGGGAAAACCCCTCAATGACTCCCTTCCCTCTCCCTTAGGAGAGACACAAATACATAAGCAGCTCAGACAGATTAGACCAAGGAGATTAAGGAGGAGTGACAGGAGAAATGTAAAGAACAACTCTGTATAAAACCAGCAAGTGGTGGAGAAAAGTGCAAAAGAGGTCTTAAAGATGGCTTATGGTGGTGCACAGGCACACAGTGCAGCCTTGAGAGCCTTAGCCAGGCCTGAGGGGGTCTTTAGGCATGAAATACTAAATGGAACCTATTAGCTACTGTGTGTTTCAGGTAAGGTTGTCTGCACCTCATCCTTGATTCAGCCCAAACACTTGGCATGTTTGGAGTTACAGAATTGTGTTCTTAAGTCTTATTATTTGGCACAGTTATTTCAAGTGGGTTTTTTGCTGAACAGCAGTGACAGACATAACTGTCATGAATATTTATGAAGTGGCTTCTGTTAAGAAAGAAGATTCTAGCTTCTAATATTCTGTTTCAGAATAATAATTTTTTTTTCCCTTTAATAATTGCACATCTCTTCAGGAATATGAAAACCAATGCACTGCAGAAGCCAAGTTTGTAAAACAGTTGGATCAGTGTGAGATGATCCTGCAAGCATTTGAGTATGAAGAGTTGGAAAACACACCTGGCAGGCTGCAGGACTTTTATGACTCAACTGCTGGTAGGACATTTGGGTTTTTTTTCTTGCATGTGTTTAAGGAACTGCCTGTAACATCAGAGTGTGTGTAAAGGAGGCTTCAGTCTTCACCCATGCTCTCACAGCAGCTTGTTTCCACCTTGTTAGTGTGTCATGAGCCAATGAAGTAGAATTTGTCATCCCTATGTGAGCTGTGGACTTGTGTGACCTATCCAAGATAGATGTGAGAGCTAGCTCAGTGTTTTAGTTGCAAAGTCATAAACTCATAGAATGGTTTGAGTTGGAAGGGACCTTAAAGGTCATCCAGATCCAACCCCCTGCCATGGGCAGGGACACCTCTCACTAGATCAACTTGCTCAAAGTCCCATCCAACCTGGCCTTGAACACCTCCAGAGAGGGGGCATCCACAGCTTCCCTGGGCTACCCATTTTGGTGTCTCACCACCCTCACTGGAAACAATTTCTTCCTGATCTCCAGTCTCAATCACTCCTCTTCCAGCTCAAAGCCATTGCCCCTTGTCCTGTCACTTCAAGCCCTTGTGAAAATGTGAACGTAAAATGCAAATATAAAATGTATTACATTTTTTTTTCTCTACTGCTTTTCATCCTTTCTGAAAGAAATTGATAGTTGAAAGGAAAAATACATTAAATAATAGTCTTGATTATTTTAGTGAGGGAGTTGACTCCAGGTCTTCCTATCCTGGGAAGCAGACAGGCAAACTGCTGGGAGAGGACCAGCATTCACCAGCCACAGTCCCTGACAAGTCCCATTTGTGCTTTGCTGAATCCTCAGAGAAGTAATCAGCTCTCTGAAATATGATTAGGGCTGAAGGGGCAACATGAACATAGCTGGAATGCTTCATTTTCTGACATCTTTGCCCTCTGACTAGAACTCAGCAACCCAAACTGGGGATGGTTTCCTACAGCAAGATACATAGCATGGGACTGTCCTGGTCAGGGTGTCTCCTTTTTAAGCTCTTAAGTGTCTTAATAGAGTTTGAAATACAAGTTTGGGGATAAAATAGCTGTAACTACTCTTAGTTATTCCTTGAACTGAGTAAAACACTCTCCTTAAAAAGCCTAATTGGCACTTGAGCCTAAAGCAACACCACTGCTGATGTTTTCACTGCCAGCCCTTCACACACAGGACAAGAAGAGCATTTTTAATTGACTTTCTTTTCCTTCTGTTTTGCAGGAAAGTTTGTCCACCCAGAAATACTCCAGCTTGTATCTCTGATTAACACAGAAAGGAACAAGAAAATAGCTTCTACATCTCCCCCCCAGTCTTGAAGTGTTAATAAATAGGTGGTTTTATATTCTGGGCATCGTTTTTCATCCTCTGCCAACACTGTCTGTCAGCAGGTTTATTTTTGTGTCTGCATTCACTGCTGAAAATCCCAGGAGCACCCAAGAGGGTGTGTCAAGGACCAGCTATTTTCAATGAGTTTGTTTTGAGTTTTTTCCAAATTATCCTCTGGTTGATGCAATCTTGGTTCCAAATAGATTATCCATGGGGGACATTCAGGTAAGTTTAAAAATCAGCTGATTGCAGTTGAAGCTGTTCATGTAGGGCAGTGGCTGGTTCAGGGCAGGCTGTTCAGGGCCTGGGTTTTAAGTGCTTTCTGCATCAGATGGCTTAGTGGCAGTTCACTCTGTTACACAGAAGAGCACATCTCTCCAGAAGCTCTTGAGAGAGACATATGGGAGATGAGATCTCTTTAATGCATAAGCCTTAAGAAGTGATGGTGGCTAAAACTTGGCCATCATCTCATTCATTGCTTTTCTCAGGGTGTTTATTTTCATGCAGCTTTCACACTCATTGTGACAGGGAATGGTGGTGACCATTCCTGACTCCCCCTCAGCCCTGACTGGCTGTAAAGGTAACAGAATCACACAGCAGCTGAGGTTGGCTTGTGCAGGAGGCCTCACTGCTGTCTACAGCTACTTGAAAGGAGGTTGTAGTGAGGTGGGTGTTGGCTTATCCTCCCTAGTTTTGGGTGATATAAGGAGAGAAAATCACCTCAAGCTGCAGTAAGGAAGGTTTAGGTTGGATGTCAGGAAAGATTTCTTTCTTGAAAGTGTGGTCAGGCATTGGAACAGGCTGCCCAGGAAGGTGGTGGAGTCCCCATCCCTGGAGGTGTTAAAAAATCTAAGTAGACACTTAGGGACATGGTTTAATGGCCATGGTGGTGTTGGAGTCAAGGATCTTAGAGGGCTTTTCCAACCAAATAATTCTGTGATTTATGTAATGCTGACTGCCCCCTGCTCCTGCTGTTCTCCTGCTGTGAGTGGACATAACAATGCAGATGTAGAAGTCTGGCTGGCAAGAAAGCAGAGTAATGGTGATAAATGCTGTAATGAGGGCAGTGTCTGTTTGGTCCTGTGTGACCAGGGGTGACCAGGACAATGTCATAACTGCCAGGTAAGGAAAGTTGGCAAATGGAAAAAAACACCATGGTAGAGACCTGCAGTGAGCTCCTGTATCTTCAGTGCCATGTCAGAGGAAGCAGCATGGAACTAAAGTTGTCATCCTCCTAGACTCAGACTCATACAACTGTTCAGGTTGGAAAAGACCTCCAAGATCAAGTCCAGCCTTCAACCCAGCACTGCCAAGTCCTGGGCAAGACCACTAAGCCATGTGTAAAGTAAGTACCACAGCTCAGAAGCAGGCCAGTAGTTTTAAACCTAGAAGATGTTTGGCATGTGGTTCACTTCTACTGAACCTGGTTTAATTATTTTTCTCCTTTGAACCTTAAAATGTTCAAAACTTGAGGAATTTCACATCTGGAGTGAACTGAACAGGTTTTAAAAGCTCTAGGAATGATCTTGCAATTCACCTTGAAGCTCTGCTGTCACACAGCAAGGCTGAGAGATGTGCAGTAATGCTGCTAAATCCACAGGAACTGAAATTAAAACATCACAAGGTGTAAAAGAGCAAGGGAGAAATTTCTTTTAATAAGAATATCAATAACTTCCTTTCCACAAGCTTAGTTACTATCAATATCTTCTTTATTTAAATAAATTCACGTTTATGCACAAAATCACATCAAATAAACTAGCAAAATGTGACAAGGAAACTGCTAAAAAAACCCCCAAACCTAATGAGATTCATTTCCATGCTAAAAATCACACCAGAGGCATTGTATGGAAATGTCCAAAGGTAACTCATGTCCAGGGGAACGTTACAAAAGGGTTTCCAGCTCTGTAAAAACTCTAACAAAAAGCAATACAGGAAGAAAAATCACTTACAGCCAGGTTTTCTCACATGATTTCAAGCAGTCTGTAACATCAAAGTCACTAACACTAGGTTGAAGCTTTGGCTTTATGCTTGAAGAAAGCAGCCAGCTCGGGAATCAATCAAGTTGTGCCCAACTTGAGTAACGCAGACTGGCCCCTGCTGTCACAAAGCTGCTGCTCTGCTCTTAGGGAAGCTGTTCAAAGGATGCAAGAAGCCATGCTGCAGCAGAGCTGGGGGAGGACAGGCTCTGGTGATGAAGCAGATAGGATGCAGTTGGTAGAATTAGGTCCTGGGGTGAAGCACAATGAAACTTGACACCGAACACCGAGTGCCTCTTGGGCTGGGTGTGAGCTAAGGGGGTGTGTGAGCAGCTCTGGGGTGGGGGGCTGAAGGCTTGGGCTCTCTAACCTATGGCACATCTTAAGCTAGTTGTTGAGTTTGTCGTTTTTGGACTTAAGGCTGTGTCTTGACTGAGGCTCAGAAATACCCCTCCCTTTATTTCCGAGGGGACGATACAGAGGCAAAAATACTGGAGGTTCTCTCCACTTCCTTTTGTAACTAACTCACATTGTCAAGTCTTCTCAAATCCACAGAGCAAGCAGTGGAACATTCCCTAAACTGCAGCTTTTCCAGCTACAGTAATCCTCTTAAACGAGCAGCTGTGATCAGTTTCTGTGTAACTGGGTGTCTCTTCCTGTCCTCCTTAACTGCTGAGCAGTGGGTGGAAGGCAGTGCCAGACTGTACCAGCAGAGGAGCAAAAGCTTTTTGTGACAATAGGTGATTGTAACTCTTTTAAGAACTAGCTCATGTACAGACTCCTGAGCAAAGGGCACCTGGTGTGGCTGTTGCTGGCAGTCAAAGTCTTTGCACAGCTCTAGCTCCATCTGTCTGATGTGGCACTGAGAGAGGAGATGGAAACCAATGGATAAAAAAAAGAGTAAAATAAGAAACAGAGGCTAGGAAATTGTTGGAGGGGAGTCAGGTGAAAATGAAAAACTATTTTGGTCACTTCACATAGAATTTAGAGCGTTCCAAGTCAATGACTTGAGTGCGGTGTACAAAAATACCTGATGATAACTTGGCCCATCCAAAATACAGAGAGAGGAAGAGTTTCTCCAGCACAAGGCCAGGGAGGCAGTTTTCCAAAGCTGACAAAACCAGGTTGGGTGGCGAGGCAGGTCTCAAAATCACTGGCTGGGCAAGTCCCTGAAGAGAGGTATGAGGCTCAGGAGGGCCTGACCTCTAACACTGAAGCTCTTCTTCACTCTCAGGGAGTCGGGTGCCAGCAAGAGAGCTCTGAGCGCTGGCGTGGGCTGTCGAGCTGAGAACTTCTTCAAAGCTGCCCCCTGTGTGGCTTGTCCCACCAACCTTGGTCTGAAACAAAGCAAACAAAAGAGAACAGGGAGTTCCTCAGCTCACACTGCAGTAAGTGCTGTTTCCATTCCACCCCACGGTGAGCCGGGCACTGTTCAGAGCAGGCACGGAACATGTGGGGTTGGGGTTTTCTTAGAACAAAAGCTATAAAAACAGTCAAATAAAGCAAGCCCTTTCCTCCTCCAGATCCTCAACTCAGCTGCAGGCAGAAGGTCTGCCAGGGGCATTTAACCTGTGCTGAAAGGAACCACTCCCTAAGTAGACATCAAGCAGGATCTCAGCTCCTACCACTGAAGTTAGTGCAGTCCTTTCCAGGAGTAACTCACACTGGTGTTGCTGTTTCTTCTGGCTGAGAGCACAGATGTGAACAGGTCCCTTTGTGAGTCAAGTGGCCCATCTGCCAGCAGTGGGGACACTTTGAGAGTCAAGTGGCCCATCTGCCAGCAGTGGGGACACTTTTGAGTCAAGTGGCCCATTTGCCAGCAATGGGGACACCTTGAGAGCTCAGGGGGCCATTTGCCAGGAAAGGGGGCCCCTTTGAGAGTCAAGTGGCCCATCTGCCAGCAATGGGGACACTTTGAGAGTCAAGTGGCCCATCTGCCAGCAATGGGGACACTTTGAGAGTCAAATGGCCCATTTGCCAGCAGTGGGGACACTTTTGAGAGTCAAGTGGCCCATTTGCCAGCAATGGGGACACCTTGAGAGCCAAGTGGCCCATTTGCCAGCAATGGGGACACTTTTGAGAGTCAAGTGGCCCATTTGCCAGCAATGGGGACACTTTTGAGAGTCAAGTGGCCCATCTGCCAGCAATGGGGGACACAGCTGCTCAAAATAGAGCAACCCTGCTGCTGGGGTTTTGGGCAGTAGAAGGCAGAGAGTAACCAAAGGACAAATGCAGCAGGTTGTCTTCGCTTTAGGTACTTAGATACTGACACACAAAGCTGCACAGCATTTTCACATGGGAAAGGGGGACAAGGGGTAGTAAATGACATTAATGACACAGAGCAGTAAACTCACAGGTCATCTGCTTTCACAGCCTTTTGAAAGTGCTGAATTTGTAAATAGAAGTATTAAAAATGAACCCAAACATGAGTAAATCTCTGAAACAGTTTTCCTGTTTGAATGTTTGGAAATGGTCAAGAGTAGGTGACATGGAAACAAAGCTGTTTTGACTGGGTTGTGTGGGTAAGAGAGCTGCTTTCTGGCCTGCTCATATGTCCACTCTCAAGTTGATTCAAGCCTAAAACCAGAGCAAAATTTACTCCATCCTAGAAGTGCAGCAGGATGTAAAAAGCAAGCTGGCATTTTTCCAGCCTGTCAGCCACTGGATGCTTAAGGAAGATTATTTTAATGAAATGCACTTTGTGTCCTAAGTTTCCAAAGGGTTAATCCTATGTAATCCTTGGTTTCATCAGCTAGCACAGGAGCTTGCCTAGATGTAAAGTTCAGTAAAATAAAGGTAGTAGTAAGCTTGATATTTGCTCTGACAGTTTGAGTCACAGTTACTACAAGTTCCCATCTCAAGAGGTAAAAATCTCTACCAGTCTAGTGGGCTGTGCTCACCTGCAGCAAGCATGGGTCCATCACAGAGTTCTGCAAACATCAACACAAAATAAATAGCTGAAGCTGCAGTGCCTGGGAAAGCCTCTGGTGAGATGGCAGAACTCCTGCCTTATTTGCCAATTAAAATTCTGATAAAGGCATTGATGAGGACTGATCAGAGAGACTGTGAAAGGAGCCTGTTCCTGCACCACTTCAGACAGCTCTGACCAGGTGCATATGGATTTGCACACCTCAAAATCAGACCCACTAATGCAGTTTAATTTTCCATTTGCCTCTCTGCCTCTTCTTCCATCCAAACCCAAGAGCAGTCTAAGTCACTGAATTCCTCTGGCTGATACCCCAGTGCTCACATAAGCATTTACTTCATCCACCTGCTGATTTTTCAGAGACATTCAAGAGTTGGGCACCCAGGTCCTGTTGGTTTCCAGGGGATGCTGAACACAAACATCCCCAAAAGAAAGCTACAACCCGAAGTCCAAACTCCAAGAGCAAGTAAAATCTAATTTGAAATGTGAAATCAGGTTTGGCTGACCAAATTTGGGTAAAGCAAGCCTATGGCTTTACCTAAGCTGGTCAAGCTTGGCTAACTGCCATCCTGATTAGCTAATCTATGTCCAAAGGCCCATTCTTGGGCTGCATTGATAAAAAGGGATGAGCAGGTAGCACAAGGAGCTCTCTGCCGTTGTATTCATGGTGCTGCTGTTGCCTCGTTGTATCCTGAGCTGTGTGGAACTCCACTACCAGGCACAGGCTCTAAATGCCTGCAGGTGCTCAGCCTGCACAGCCAGCATTGTGCCAAGCCTGCACATGGCATTGCATCCTGCCTGCTCCTCTGCAAGGCTGCTGCTGAGTTGGGAGTCAAGTGGAACCAGGTCAGAGCCTGTGCTAGACTCCAGCTGCCTGAGAAAAGAGCCTGGGAAAGCTCCAAAGCCTCTAATGGCTTTGAGACCACCACCAGCAACCCCTCCTGTGCTTTGGGTACTGTCTAATAATATTTTGTGAGTAAATACTTAAAGCCTCTTGTGATCACTAATTGCCTTCTGCCATGAGCAGAAAGGAGCTTCCTGCATCCATCCAGTGCCTAAGCAGGATAACGAACCACAAGCAGTGTGGTGACCACAAGAACCTTCTCTGCCAGTGCCATGTTTGCCTTTGCTGGGTACCTCTTACAGTGTTTCAGTATTGCCTGTTCCTGTGTGCATAAATTTCCAAACCCTGCGTTTTGAACCTTGTAACTAAGTTTTCTGGTGAGATTTAATGCTAATGAACAATTTTCATAGCTATTAACAATCTCTGCCTGGATAGCAACATTAATATCCAGTATTAGTTTTGCATCATTTGTAACAGAGGCCAAGAGCTTTTCTGCCCTGATGCAATGGAGATTGACTTAACATTGTCAGAACAGCATTCAAAAGGGGAAGTGACAGAGCAACCCTGCACTCTTTTGATGGGAACATGAAACCAGATCAAGCTCCCTGCTGCTAGCATTCCAGAGGCACCGAGTGGAAAACTTCATCTGCTGTGTGATTTCACAGTGGCATGGAAAAGAGAGATCTTCCCTGTGCACCTGCTGCTTCAGTTCTAGCTGTAACCTGCATTTTCTTTAGCAAGGACTGTCCTCCTGTCCCAAGGGGAAGGCCATTTTCTTCCCTTTTTAATGCTTTGCAAGCTTTGCTGACATTAATTTAGTGTATTTGGATCCTCCTAAAGTGAGGGGGATCAGTTTGTCCCTTGTCCACTGACAGACTGGACCTGGAATCTGTTGGAACCTTTCTGTTGCAGCAGAGTGCCATTTTCTGAGCACACTTGCCTTTAGCTGATGAGCAAGAACCACTAGGAGACAAACTCTCCTGCTCCCCCCTTGGCTGTGCCTTACCACGCAGCAAAGATTAGCTCCCTGCACATCTGCCATACTCTGTCCTGCTGAGTAAGAGCCTTAACAAGTGCTATTAGTGGCAGCTGGTGACTCTGCCATCAGATCTTCCTGTCCCACAGCAATTATGTCAGTACAGCTCTGACATTTTACTTCCAGACAACACACATTGGAAAGGAAATTCACCTGTGTTAAAGATGAGACTGGTGCTGAGTGCCACTCAGCAGCATGAGTCAAACCTGAGCTACGCACAGCTGCCACTAGCTGAGTAAGGAGCACCTGGTGAGTACATATCTGTGGCACTGAAAGGAGCAGCCTGGGGATTCAGGTTCCCTCTGCAGGCACATGGCTGTGTCTGTCTGGCAGGGCACAGCACAATTGTCAGGACACACTGCTTCCAAATTCTGACCCTCCACATGGCTCTGCCTTGCACAGCATTGCCAACCTTAAGAGATGTTTCTGCTTTCTGTTTTAGGTTTTGGCATTTCTGGGCCCACTCTGGCAGACAACAGCAGTGATTTCTGAGTAGCAAAGCAGAGACAGAAGATTCCTTTGCACACTGTCTTCATCCTCCATTACTGCTCTTGCAGTTCCATCACATTCTTACTGGAGCAGTGAATACAACCAGTCTCTTGCACAAATGATAGGGACAACTAAACTCTCACCTTTTGACAAGCACAGCCACACAGCTCAGTTTCTAACCTTTACCTTAAGGCTCGTGACAGTGGTCTCAACCTTCTCCTCAAATGATTTGAATGTTGGAGAATTCCTAGGAGAAAAAGAAGAGTTAGTTGCAAGCATAATGAGGTAAGTGCAGAGGCTGATGAGTTCTTCCCTGGCAGCAGTGGTGGGACAGAGAGGAGGCTGGCTGTCAGCACAGGGCTGCAGACTGAAGTATGAGCAGTCCCTTGTGCTCTGTCACTCAAACCCAATCAGGGTGAGTGCCTTTGAGCACAAGAACCTGCCTCACAACTGAACCCAAGCAGGGAGTGGCCTCCCTGCCCTCCTACACTGAGCCTATTCTCAGAGTCACCAGACAGCACCAGCTGCACTTCCATGGGTTTACTGGTTTGTGGTGTTGCTGGAAAGAAATTTTCCTTTCAGCTGATGGACAAGTTCACAATCTCCATCATCAAAAAGATGACAGTTTAATGTCCTGAGGCTAGGATGAAGGAGATTAAATGATGTAGGAAGGGAGTCCCGAGTGGTTTTGAGGAATCCTGACCTCCACCCCACCCCAGCTCCATGGTTTTGTGCCTGAAGTTGTATCCTGCTGCTTTCAAAGGCAAAGACTTCAGGAAGCCTGTGCTCCTAAGGTGCCCCTCTGCCAAAATTAAGCTTCCCTCTGCCTTTCTCTCCCTGCAGAACAGAAGACAACCTTGTTTTTAGGGAAACTGTGAGCTGAGCATATCTTAAATAAATAAAAAAATATGGGCAACAGCTGTGAGTTTCCTCCCTAAAGCACATCATGGGTTTGTTTTGCTGGCTTGTCTGGCAATCTTCTTCCATCTTCCTTGTTCCAAAATTTGAAACAGCTTCTCCCTCATTTTAAATGCATTCAATATGATTTTTTTTTTCTTTACATTTCCTGCTGCAAACAGAACATCCTGACCACCACTAACATCTGCCATGTAGCATTAGGAGTATGGTGCATGCTCTGGTTTACAGTGAGAGGATGGATCCCCATGGAGAGCTGTACTCAGGTTGCCCCTCCATTGCTTGGATGAATGCCTTGTCTCTGGGGGGTTTTCACAGCAGCTAATCCCTGTCCTGTGGAGGAAGAAACAGGCTACAAAACAGGCAGGCTAAAGTGAGTAACCAGACCTTGTCTCCTCCTCTAGAGTTCAGCCAGCACAAAGGACTTGGGGTAATCTCCAATGGGTAAAGAGGACCTTCTAGTTCTCTCTTCCTTGCTTGAAGATGGAGAGCTCACTTGTATCCTACTGTGTGATTCATTACTGCAGCTCAGAAACTCTTGTCCAGCTCTACTTTCTTTACTAGAAGCAGCAAAGCAGTGACAGGACCTCTCCAAGCCCAGTGCAGTACAGTGAAGCAGTTAGTGAGTGGTTAGGTTTTTTCTTTCTTTGAGCTTTGTTTTTCCTTTCTTTGAGTGTTTGTTTTGTTGTTTGTTTGGTTTTTTTTTCCTGCCTATCTGTTGTGGTATATCCAGAAAGAGCTTATGGATCTGTAACTACCACCACTGAAAGTGCAGGAGCCTTCCTCACAACATGGCCAACAGGATGCACCAAAACACCACATCCATGAATAAAACATAACAGCAATCTTGAACCACAACAGAGGTTCCTCACAGTGGCACAGTGAGGCAGAACCACTTCACCCTGGCAGGTGCCCATGCCTCTGGGTCAGCCACAGTGAAAGGCAAACACTTGCAGGAGCCAGAGCCTGCTTCTGCAAAGCAAAGAGGCTAATGGCTGCTAAAACTTCGATGTTAAAGTTCCTCCTCTTTGCACATTCTGGGAACTCACCAGGACCATGCTGATGAAAATTTCTGTGAAAGCATTTACACCTCATCAGGCTAAACTGAACTGATCCTAACGTAAGCAAAAGGCAAATGTGGAAAAATAANATGATTCATTCTATGATTCTATTTACTTTTGGTTTCTGTTCAATAGGTGACAAACTTTTCATAGGGCAAGAAGGGTCAAAAGGAGAGAGAAACTGACTTTTATGACTCACATTTTGACCCATAGGTGACATTGCTCAGTGCTTGCCTTACACTGTCCACCTGCTGAAGCTGAATTAATTAGCTGAGGAGATTTGTTTTCCCCACATGTTTGGAAGGGAATGGAGATATTCCTATATTTAGAGGCCAGGGGGGTAAAACCCAAAGCTGGATCTTAAATTTATTTGAAGCAGATGGAGCTTTACTTACACAGACATCAATATTTGGCTGCAGTCAAGTAAAGCATGATTATAGCCATTAAAATAGGAAAGCAGTCATAAAACCCCTCCATAGGGGCATGATCCAAAGCATGCAGGAGTAGAAAGCATCTCTGATGCTTTGGATAATGTTCTAGAGACAGCAGAACAACTGAATTTCAGAGTCAGGAACACAAACCTGCCAGCAATCAACTACCTGAACACATCTGAGAACTGCTTCATTTACTCCGAGGCTTGTACAAGGGATTAAACACTTAATGCAATTAAAAGGAAAACCCCACAGATGGCCTCTGTCCTGCAGCCTTTATCTACATGAACAACCCCAATGCTGGAAGTGGGGACTACTTATCCAACTAAAATCTGCAGGATGAGGATCAAAGCCTGCAAATCCCCCTCCCTCATTACACTGCTGAACATCCCCAGAGCACACAGCCCGCGGGTAGCAATTACCTCATTGCAGGCATGCTGATGGAATGGCGAATGGAGTAACTGTGGGGAGAAAGAGGAAGACAAGAAACAAAAGCTGTAAAATCCAGTTTGCTACATGATTATAATATAGGAAAAAAAAATTAATTGAACTTTTAAATCCCTTTAAACTTTTTAACCCCTTGAGAGTAATCTACTAAAGAGCAAGGCAAACACACTCAAGCCACTTAGTGCTTTTCACACTACACTCAGCATGCTGTGGGAGTGAGGCATTACAGTTTCAGCAGCAGGTGTTTTTATCACATGTAGCAATGCTGAGAGGAAAGAGGTTACTGCATTCCACCCCATAAAACAAATCCTGTCACACACAGAGGCAGTATTTGAGGAGATTAATGTGTCTTACCTAATTGAATGCGATCTGGAGGGATGCACAAGGAAAGAAAAGCAAAAGCATTATGAAATTGCAACCAAAATGTGCATACATAGCTGTAGCAAGTCAGAGTGCCTGAGGAGAACAAACAAAATCATTTCCATCCAAATCCTGGTGCTGGAATTCAAACTAGAATGTGGCTCAGCTGAGGTTCCTTCAAAGCAAAAAGTGTCACAGGCTCCTTCACTACTCAGTCATTGGTGTGTGCAATGAACAACCAAAGGTTGGGCTACTAACCTTGTGTGTTCTCTCCCTAAGATCAGAATTTAGCAATGGTAACTCTTTGCCCTCCCCAAGTATTACCTTTATCTCACTTAAGAGAAAGTAGAGGTGAACTGGAATTATACATCAGCAGCAAATATCTTCCCCCCCCACCCCAGATTTCTTAATCATCTCTCAGTGGAGAAGGTTATGGAAAAAAAATAAGGGGCTTTTAATTGCTAAAATGACACTTTCTACAACCCTTTTTCTTGTTCAAAACAATACCTGCAACACTTTGACTCTCTCTTTTCCAGCTCATAAGCAAGTTAATGAAGGCAGTGGAACTGGGAGAGACACATTGATAGGCAATATTCAAAGGGTGTCATTAAGGTTCCAAAGTTGAGAAATGAGGCAGGCAGCTTCTCCTTCATCTCTCTAAGTCTTTAATTACAGACCACTTCAAGGCAACACCTGCCTCATGCAGTGAGCCAGATAGATGGTGCACACTTAATGAACATCTCTTCGATAATGATTTTTCACATCCTTTTTCCAATGTGTGGTGTGATGCATTATTTACTGCATAATGCTCTGAAGAAAAGCATTGATTTCTCCAGGGCTGTTTACAGGGCTCAGCCTCACCTATGCTGAGGCTTCTCAAACATTCATGGAGCTCTCTCCACAACCTCCTTCAACCAGCTTAAGTAATGTTACCATACACAGCCACCTCCTGCTACCTGCTGACTCCCAGGAACCAGAGAATCAGTCAGGATTGGAAGGGACCACAAGGATCAGCCAGTTCCAACCCCCCTGCCATGGGCAGGGACACCTCACACTACATCAGGCTGTCCAGAGCCTCGTCCAGCCTGGCCTTGAACACCTCCAGGGATGAGGCTTCCACCACCTCCCTGGGCAACCCCTTCCAGGATCTCACCACCCTCATGAACAGCCACCCCTTCTCCATGCTAAGACAGACATTTGTAGGGCCACATAAGGAAATCTGTCATGGCAGAGCTCTAAAACAAGCATGAATCAAGGGGCAAGTGTCAGTAGAAAGGAGAGAAAACAACTGCTTCACCCATCAACAAAAGAAAGGTTGGATGTTAGGAAGCACTTCCTCAGGGAAAGGCTGATTAGGCACCACAGGGAGGTGGTGGAGTCACCATCCAGGCAGGTCTTTAAGAAAAGATTGGATGTGGCACTTGGTGGCATCTGATGTCGTGGTGTTGGGTTGCAGGCTGGACTTCATGGTCTCAGAGGTCTTTTCCAGCCTCAATGATTCTGTAAATGCTTGTGGAATTGCAAGGCAGTATTACAGTTTCCTTTATAAGGGGCATCAGAGACAGAGAGGTTTCAGAATGGTAGTTTGGAGTATGACAAATAGAGCATTTCCAGGAATTCAGCTCAGTTCAGCAACAGTTCTAAGTGCCCTGAACACAGAAATCCTGGAAATGCACAGCAAAAGATTGTGCAAAACCTCCACCACCACAACAAAGGGCACAATAAAAGGGACAGCAAAAGCCAACTCCCACAGCACGAAAGCAGATTAATTATGCCTGAGCCACCTCCAACAGATACTGGCCTCATCTGCCTCTAAAAAGCTCCTGCTTCCCAAAGCCTCCAATTTCCCAGCCTTCAGAAACAGCCTGTGCCCCTGGCCAGCTGCATCTGAGAGCCACCAGCCCAGCACTTGCTGAGTCTTTATCTGTTCACTGCTCCTCATCTCAGCTTTGGGTTTTTTTCCATCTGTCAGTAAAGCATCTTACACTCTCCTACACTGAATGTTATAATTTAAAACAACTCTGAATTCTAATCCTGGTGTTTAAAGTGCTTGCACTGTCTCCCACTGCAGTCATAAGGGGGTGTACACACCACANCCTGTGCTGGAGGCTCCAGAACTGTACACAGGACTGCAGTACTGTTTACAGTACCATCTAAAACCAGTAATGAAGATGATGAAGAGTAACAGGTGCCTGCAAAATCCTGTACTGCTGAGCTACTCAGACATTCTGTGTGTACAATTTTCAGCTCTCTATGCCCTCTTCCTGCAAAAGCACTAACACCTAAATTGGATTTCTCTAGCACTATGGAAACAGTGTGGCCAGCCTTATCCAAGCCAATCTCTACCACATCTCCTGCCTCCTCTCTGGTCTCTATGACAGGTGCTGTCAGTTCAAGGTAATTGTTCTTGACAAACCCTTTTATGTTTTTGCCATATCCTATCTTCTAGCTGCTTAGGAAAGAACAGGTTAATGCCTTCCCCCACCTTGCATTTCTGTGGCCTTCCCTTGCCCCTTTCCAGAGGGATGAACATTGCCTTCCCCCACCCCTCTGGGACCTCATATACCTTCTTTGCTGATTCCTGTCATCTCTGAGGGGCACCTTCAACTGTCAGTCATGCCCCCAAGCTCTCCCTCCCTGCAGTCTGCCGTGTCTTTCCTCAGTGCCTTCCAACTCCTGGCAGTAATGAGGCATTGTATTACCTTCATTCATCTCCAGAGCAGGCACTGCATTTGAAAAGGGTCCCTCTGATGGTGTAATTTGAGAAAATGTGAGAGACAGCTGAATGAAGGATGTACAAGCAGTGCAACTGCTGACATCCTCATTTGTATGCAAGCCTTTGTTAGCTTAATGCTTAAACACATTTACTTATGTAGCAGTAAGGTATGTGGTAGTGTGCTTGTAGTAGTCTAGTGTCAGTAATTTCTTTTTACCCTTTTTTTTTTTTTTCTTTCCTTTTTCATAAGGCAACTCAAAAGCCCAGGAAGTCTCCCTCTTGTTATCACAACTTATTTCTAAAAAGGCCACCAGCAAGGCTGCAGCTCCTAGCTCCTCACAGACAGCTGCAGAGCAGTCCAACAGTGCTGCATGAAAAGCTTCTCCCAGCCTTACCACGCACGAAGGAGCAAGGACCCTCAACTCCACATGACTTCTGTGCTCTACAGGGCAAGAACCACGTTGAAATGTTAGTGTCACCTCTACTCCTGATAGCTGAGTCCATGCTGCTGCCCTCTGAGTGACCTGGGACTCCCCTTTTCCATGTCAGAAAATGTTAAAGGACACAATATGAGCCGAATGGAGGGGTAACAAGAAACCCTGATGGCATTATCATTAATCCCATGAGCACTAATGAAGAATCTCTTACCTTAACTGTATTACCAGTGCCTGGTTTGAAACCTATAGCAAAAGAACCAGTGCAGTGGTTTTCTGTGCACTGCTGCCATTTCTAGGAACATGATAATATTTAACAGAATGCATCTGGAATGTTGTGTTCACTTCTGGGCCCTTCAGGTCAAGGTGGCCCTCAGGGAACTGCTTGAAAGAGTCCAGCACAGAGCCACAAAGATGAGGGAGTGGAACATCTCCCTTGTGAGGACAGGCTGAGGGAGCTGGGGCTCAGGGAACTGCTTGAAAGAGTCCAGCACAGAGCCACAAAGATGAGGCAGTGGAACATCTCCCTTGTGAGGACAGGCTGAGGGAGCTGGGGCTCTCTAGCTTGGAGCAGAGGAGCCTGAGGGGTGAGCTCATTCATGTTAGTAAAGGTGTGAAGGGCAGCGTGAGGAGGACAGAGCAAGGCTCTCCTCAGGCATGTCCAATGACAGGACAAGGGGCAGTGGGTGCAAGCAGGAGAGGAGGAGGTTCCATGTGAACAAGAAGGAAATCTTTCTCCACTGTGAGTGTGACAGAGCCCTGGAGCAGGCTGCCCAGAGAGGCTGTGAAGTGTCCTTCTCTAGAGCCATTTAAACCCCACCTGGATGCATTCCTGTGTGTCCTGCCCTTGGTAGTCCAGCCCTGCTGGACTAAATCATCTTCAGAGGTCCCTTCCAATCCCAAACATTCTGTGATTCTGTGCATTACAACTGTAACAAGACCCTGCAAGCACTCATAATTAATCCCAACTCCAGAAGATGCAAACCACCAGTGATTATTCATGCACAAAGAGAATTAGAGAGTGGCAATGCTGGGAAGCTGGGGTAGGGATGAAAGAGAAGCACAGTAGCTGCATGAAAAGCACTTTGTCCCCAAAGAGTAGCTTCTCTGTTCTTGGGGACACATGGAATTCTGTCATTTTTCTTTCTTGGAGATTTCATCCTGAATTCCAACACAGCAAAACTAGGGGAGTCTATCTGGCCCCTTCCTGATACATGATGCTTTAGCATCCAAGGTGAAAATGAAGATCCTGTATCTTCAGAACAGAACTGTGTTTCCTGTGGTGCTCTGACCATTTGACACTGCAGACAAGCTGGGAAACAGAATTTTGTTTCACAGAGAAGGCAGGTTTCAATATTTAGAGTGAGGCTGACTACAGACCCTTTCAAAAATCACCATCACCACAGGCAGGAGGTAAAACTACTGAACGTACTGGAATTATGCTGATCATCTGGATTTCAGAAATCAGTTTCAAGTGTCTGCTGTGACTGAAAGCAGAGCAGGAATTGACATCTGGATGCCATGAGTGACTATCAGCTTTAATGCCTAACCAAGAGAATTGAGCCAAAACCTGACGTGTGTTTAAATCAGCATTAGGGGAGGGGCTGGTGCTAATGCTTGCAGTAGATTGCTGAAAATTATTTGGATTAGCAAACAATGAAAGAAAAAATGAATGCCCCCTTACAGCTTACTCCTGCAGACATTGCTGGCATTGGAGTGAGAGAGGAGAAGGTATTTTAAAGCAGGTGATTTAAAGTGGTAAGATTTACAGGCTGAACCCACCACAGCATTGCGCCTGCCCGAGCTGAGCCAAGACCTGTGGGCAGCTGTGCTGCTGAGGGCAGTGTACTGACCATTAGCCCAGATTTGGGATGTTCAGCAGATGCAGAGGGCCCAAGCCATGCCATGCTTTGTCTGACTATGTGGCACTGCCTGTACCACTTGCCTCTTTGTTACCAAGTGTCAAGAGGACTCTCTTAAGAACTTATCATAGAATGGTAAGGTTAGAAGGGACCTCAAGGATCATCTAGTTCCAACCCCCTGCCATAGGCAGGGACACCTCCCACTAGTACAGGTCACTCAAGGCCTCGTCCAACCTGGCTTTGAACACCTCCAGGGAGGGAGCACTTAGCTGAAAACAGTAAGTGTCCACAAAACCAAAAAGGCAGTGCTGGTAGCTCAGCTTCTCCTGAAAAAAATCCCAATCAGCTCCTGGAAACAAGCTTCTTGATTAATCAAATTGCTGATGGACTTAGCCTTTGCTGTGAGCCCTTGGCTAAAGGGATAAATGCCACTCAGCTGCTTCCCCAGTGCTAGTCAGAAGCATTATCATCATCATGGGGGCAGGGGCTGGCACTGATGGATAGGACAAAGGAATTTGGCATATTTGGTAGCAGTCATTAATAACAGGAAGTATTGAAGGGCTCTGTTACAGTGAAGACATTTCTCCCTTTGCAGTTCATCTTGTGCAAGGCACAAGCAAGAGGACCTGAAAAGTACTGAATGGTAAGAGCCATCCCTTCCCTCTGCAAGGAAAAAGTTTTAGCTGCCAAGCACTACACTTCAGCCCTTTGCAGTAACAAAAACCAAACAAAACAACCAACATATGAATTTGAAACACTCATATGGACACTAGAGTGGAATCACAAAGTTCTTCAGGGCTGGTTACCTCAGACATTATAAAATGACCAGAAAGGTGAGTACACACCAGCATCTCTCATAAGTGACACTCTACTTCTGCAGTTCAAAATACATTGCAGAGTTATCTATGTCTATTTAATCACCAAAAGCATCAACTCCCTCACACACCTGAGAAGCTCTGCAATGCTGCTGCCAAGCTGAAAACTGAGGTGCTGGAATTCTAAGTGCACAGTTCCTTTATTTGTGCTCGTGGGACTTTTAAAGATGCGTTCACATGTATCTTTACATGATGTTGAAGCTCCATCAAAGTGACAGTTCCTCTCCTGACCTCAAGTCCTCTTACTTTATAGAANAAAAAAAAATAGTAGCCTGAAGTATGTTTTTGATTTCTCTTTCCCCAAGCAGCTCCAAGGCAGGCTTGTTTTCTTCAGATGATGCTGGGTCTCCAGAATCCACATAGGAATAAAATTGGGTTAATGAAGATGTAACAGCAACTTTTTGTTCCATTTTACTTATACATTTGCTGGAGCTTGCACAGTTATTTCCAAAAGGATTTCAAATTGCATTTAGTATTTAGAAACTGGGACTCATTCCCTGTGATTCTGTGTGGAGTAAGAATTATATCTCAGGGCATTGTCATCTCTTCTTTTTGGCTGACACCAGCGATGTTGTAAAACACTCTGATTGCAAACTGAGCATTTAAAACACTAATGCAGAAGGAAAAGAAGAGCTGATAGACAACTTTTACTTCTTGTCCTCAAAATAAAACCAGAAGAGGAGTAGAACCCTGTACCTCATATCGCCAAACTTCTTGCTGATAGCAGTTCCTACATTGCTGATAGCTGCTGTTGCTTTTTGTCCTGCATGGCTCAAGGTCTCGTGTGTTTTCTTGTAACTGGAAACAAAAACAGAACAGAAATGGCAATAAGCATTAAAAAAAAGATGCTAGAATCCCCTGCAACCAATTCTCTTTTCCCTTATTTCCACATCTTACCGGTCCCATCACCCACTGAAAGGTTAAGAAGCANCATAGCAGAGCTGCTGCAGCCCTCAGCATCTTTGTGGCCCTCCTCTGGACCACAAAGATGTCCAACACTTTAATGTTCCTGCCTATGGCAGGGGTTTGGAACTAGAGGATCTTTGAGGTCCCTTCCAACCTTACCATTCTATGATTCTATCAATAAGCTTTCCTGCACAGATGCATTTTTGCTGAGCAAACTGACTCTGAGCATCTCAGAGGCTTCCTCCTGAGTAAATGATCTGACAGTGCTGGTGACGCAGACGAGCCCAGAATTAGCAGCACTGACCCAGTAACAAAAAGAGAGCACATTTATAGTCACCCCTGTGCCCCGTGGTGCACGTTGGCAGGCAGGAGCTGCAGGAATGGCCATGAAAAAACACCAGTGAGACAATTCCTTTGGTTCTAATTCTTCTTTGAACCGACTCTGCAAGGCTGTAAGTGTGTACCAAAATACCCTAGAGATTAATAAACACCCCTCACACAATGCCTAATTCCTGGAACAGAGTATTTTATTCTTACTTCAGGGTATAGGGAAGCAGTGCAACTTTGTGGAGGCAGGCAGGGAATTAAGAGAAGATTAACATTTGCAATACAGTGCACTGCATGCTCTGCTGAGGGTTTTTTTTTTTAGCCTCTTCCTGAAAGTGAGGAACTGTTTCACAAACCCCAGGTCAGTAATTATTATTACTTGATTTCAGACAGTAGCCTACCCACAATTAAATTTTCCCAACACAAATACTTTGATTTTATGTACCCGAGCCCCAAAATAGACTTACAGGCTACTGACATAGAATGGTAAGGTTGGAAGGGACCTCGAGGATCATCTAGTTCCAACCCTCTGCCATAGGCAGGGACACCTCCCACTAGCACAGGTCACTCAAGGCCTCGTCCAACCTGGCCTTGAACCCCTCCAGGGAGGGAGCAGCCACAACCTCCCTGGGCAACCTGCGCCAGTGTCTCACCACTCTCACTGCAAATGACTTCCCTCTAACAACCAGTCTAAACCTTCCCTCTGCCAGTTCAAGCCCATTGCCCCTTGTCCTGTCATTGCAAGACCTTTTCAATAGTCCCTCCCCAGCCTTCCTGTAGCCCCCTTCAGATACTGGAAGTTCTAAAGCTGCCAAGTGAAATGTCTCCTCCTGTGATGGTGCTTGTCTCTGTTTTCACTGACCAAAAAGGCAGTCTACAGGGAGCAACTTAGACCAGGGTACCAAATCTCTAGAAACCCAGAGTCTGTTAAGCTGAATCCATCACATGCACCATGTTGAATGGCAAGAAGGGCTGAACAAGTTGTTAAAACACTGCAAGTGTGACAGGAGGAGCACAAATGCTAATTAGGAAGGCAGGAGCCCTGGTTATGTCTGGTTTATTTCTTCCAGTGGAATATAAAGACCGGAAAGATTGTTTTCACTGGGTGCCCTTTCTCCTCAGCCCTGCTGTCTGTTCCTGGGCATTGTAAGACTGCAATGCTGCTACTTCACCAAGGTCTCATTTTCTAGCTTAACAGCTCTGTCATTCTCTTTCTGTCAGTGAACACACTCTCATATAAACTAGAGTGGAATGAGACCTTAAAACAGACATTAATGATGCTTCAGCCAAACTGTGAGCGTGTAGCACTTGCTAAGTGCTGACTGCCAAAAGAAAAAATGCCTGTGGGTTCACAGAGTCATAGAATGGTTTAGGTTGGAAGGGACCCCAAA
>WBNM01042661.1:0-23139 GCA_013399055.1 Ramphastos sulfuratus | reverse complement strand
AAGTTAGAAGAGAAAAACCCTTCAGAGACATTTCCTTCTCCTGAAGGATTGTATGAACTTCAGAACATGTTTTCAGAAAATGTCCAGGGACTTCAGACTTTTAGTACCTGTGACAATTCCAGTTTAGCTGTCACACAGTCTTCTGTTGCAACATAGAATCATAGAATGGTAAGGTTGAAAGGGACTTCAGGGATCATCCAGTTCCAACCCCCTACCATAGGCAGGGACATCTCCCACTAGTACAGGTCACTCAAGGCCTCGTCCAACCTGGCCTTGAACACCTCCAGGGAGGGAGCAGCCACAACCTCCCTGGGCAACCTGTTCCAGTGTCTCACCACCCTCACTGTAAAGAACTTCCTCCTAACAGTCACAGTCCTTTGCAAATGACATCCCTGTGAAATTATACACTGGAAATTTCTTCTGGAAATCTTCAGTAACTTGGGTTTTGCTCTATGGCCGGGAATACCAGCTGCTAGTTGAGATGGTGACAAGACAGCTTATCAGCTTTGGGTGAGGAAGAACATTGACTGCTGAGTAAACAGCTACACACATTTTAGAAAACTGTGTCCTTCCTGGTTTGTCCACCTTCCTGATGTAATGAGTTATTCTTTGTTGTGATACAGAATCACAGAATTAAGCAGGTTTGGAAAAGACCTTTGAGATCATCAAGTCAAACCTAAAACCTTCTAATTAACTAAATCATGGCACCAAGTGCCTCATCCAGGCTTCTTTTAAACACCTCCAGGGAGGGTGACTCCACCACCTCTGCGGGCAGCCCATTCCAATGCCAATCACTCTTTCTGTGTGAAGGTACTGGGGAGAGACCAACTTCCACCTCACTCCAGCCTCCTTTCAGACAGCTGTAGGGACCAGTAAGTCTCCCCTCACCCTCCTCCTCTCCAGACTAAACTATCCCAGTTCAAGCTGGTGGTGGTCTTTAGAAGATTACTTGGCCTCTGTGGAAGGCACACTTCACGTAGCTTCTCTTTTGAGAGTCTGAAACATAGCTTTTCTTCAGATTTGGGAGTTGCAACACTATAAAAATCACAATCCCTTTTCATAGGTTAACAAAGTCTTGGTTTCTTTCTCAAAACAAACTATTCCTGTTTTCTGGTTCAAACATCCTCCAGCCTGGATCTGCTCTGAACCTAGGCTTGTAGTATGTGACTTAAATTTGGCACACAACATGGATATGGATCGGTGGGGAGGGAAAAATGGATATGAAACAGTAATTTTATTTCAGCCTTTCCCACTTGGTATAATCTGCTGCATGTGCAAAATTTTTATTTGATTTTGACATACCAAATTAGGTAAGTGGAGTCTGTGTGTGCTCCATTTTAGCAGGAGATGTTTTGAGGAAATGAACTCCTTTCAATCTCTAGTTCTAAGGTCAGAATGGATTGTTAAATCATCTAACATGACCCTCAGTAGGACATAGCATTTTTCGGTACAGCAACCCTGATTCTTTCTAGAAAAGTATTAGACTCTGAATTAAAATTGATGAATGATTTTCTACAGTTCTTGGCAGGTTTATGTTCATTGTCATCATATGTGACAAATTTAAGTTTTTTTTAGACTCAACTGTTTTTCTAGCTTCAGTGTAAGGTGAAGCGCCTTCTCTTGTCATGGAGAAGCTGTTGTGAAATTCGTACTCCTCATCCTTCCAGTGCACTACTGAATGCAGTTTGGTTAATATCTGATACTCAAGTAGAGGTACATGGCTGTTTTATTATGACTAAATCACTATAATGAGAAGCATTTATGTATTTGTCAGTGGTTAAAAAGAGGTCAAGACATGCAATGACCTACCAGACTGCAGTGTTAATTCAGTGTTTCGTTGCACTCCGGCTAAGTGGGAGAAGTGTAACTAACAGAGCTCTACCAACAAACCTTTTACTTCTGTTGCAAACTCAAGTTTGAACTTACTGTTCTCTATATCTCTGGCACTTCAGCTGAAGATACAGAAATGTGCTTATTGGAGCGGAGCAGCACGTGACAGAAGTCTGAATGCTTATGACTTAACCCTCTGCAACCTTGCTGGAAGCCTTCTCATAGGGAAAAGAGGAAAACACCAGGAAAGAGCTGGCGTTGGGAGATGAAATAGGGGTTGCATGATCCTGAAATGACAAGTGATGCAGTTTGTATAAAGTAAGCAGTGGAAAGCCTTTTATTCAATAGCAGTTTTGAGTTTGTTTCCATGAGGATACAAACACAGTGTTCTACAGTCAAGTGACTAAGTTGACGGAAAGGGAGCTGTTGGTGTAGGACTCAGAGCCAGCCCTTGTAAAGTTAGCAGGAAGAGTGAGGAATGAGTGTTAGGAGGGGAACAGGTGTTGCAGTGGATGCTGTGCTCTGAAAAATAAAGAATAAAGGTGACTGGGAAAATTCCACTGTGTGTTAGTGATGCAAAATTGTAAAGCAGCATTAGAGTGGATAAAAGAGAACCAGCTGGGCTGAAATTGCTTTGGGAAGAGCTGAAAAGAGATTTTGCTGTGATAGCTCAAGAGATCTACTGCACGTAGCCCAGGATTTAAATGTGGGCAGAAATCTCGTAATATGGTTAGAGAGGTATTTCTGGGTACTGTCACTGTGAGAGGCTGACTCTCCACACGGAGAATGAATGCTGTTGGTAATGGCTGGGTGCAGACTGCTGTGCTGTCTGGCAGTGTCATCATCACATGGTGACTGATGCCATAAAAATCAATGGAGTCAACTGTAGATGTGGCTTTAAGAAGTGGAGAAGATGCTTCTGGGAGGCTAAACATAGAATTGAACTTGGTTAAGTTAAATAAGCAAACATAGACCAACAACTGTCAAACCTCTAGAGAAACTGAAGAACCTTTTTCATGAAGCGAGCAGCTTGGGTACAGAGGAGGACACGAAATTGAGTGAAACTGCAGGGGTAAATATTAGCATCTCAAATAACAGAAGAGGCTCCACCTAGGAAATTGCCTCAGAGCTGGTGATTCACCTGATCATTGTGTCAGGATATGGTGAGCAAACAGAGAACCTCTGAGAGGTGTGGGCAAAAGATCTAATTGTAAAGAAAGGTGTATCTTGAGGATCAGGAAGCTTGGGGCTAAAGCAGGGGCTTCCACCTCAGCAGGCAAGGTGATGTCTTGAAAAGAATATTAAAAACATGGTAACAGAAGGTGCTTTGGTCACATAAAAAGGAGAAACAGTCTCACACAGGAAGGAACTGGATTGCTGTACACAGGGACAAAGAACTGAATAGAGATGATCCAAATCTGGGTCTGATAGTGTGTTGCCCAGGGTACTAAAACACGCAGCAGTTGCCGTCTGAGCTCTCGTTAGCAGAAGTGTAACTACTCCTGTAAGCAAGCACTGGCACCTCCTAGCCTGAAGAGCAGGAAATGTGTTTTCTGTGGGTTGTCAGGAAGATAAAGAGATGGGTGGTAAATATGCATAATTATGGGTCTTGACTTCAAGAGCAGGTGAGACTGTGGTAATATGCAAAGTTTAAAATCAACTTTAAAGAGAGAATAGTAAAACTCTGTAGACTGGTGGAAACAGTGTGGAAGGAAGATCAGTGGTTATAAAAATGTGGCCTGGGTTTATGAGAGGAAGGCTGTGCTGGGTAACCTCTTGTTTCTAGATGAAAGGATGGATCTATTTGGACTTTTGTAGTGTCTCACAAATCACCACATCTGGCATTTGTTTTTGGAGAAAGTTGGAATTGGCAAAAGGTAAGATAATGTCTAGCGAACTGTCAGTAGCAGAAGCTAGTACATTACAAAGACCAGTGTGAGAAGCAGGTAGCTGTCTTCTGCTGGTGCTGTGGCAAAAATAGGAATGTGTCACAGTTGTTTTAAGACCAGTCCTAAAGGCGTGATCAATTTTGAGGTATATAAAATGCGATGTATGAAGGATTCAGTGACACTGAGGGCAGTGATAATGAAAGTGAGTTAGCATTGTGTAGAAGAGCTTACAGGCAGATGACAAGCATTTCTGATAAATACAAAGCTTGGTGAAGAGAGAAGTGTTGGGGAGTCCTTGTGACCCAGCACCATGGTGCTGATAAACAAAAACTGATGGGATCTATGACTTCTGCCAATTAAAAACATTCAGGAAATTAAACGCAAGGTGAGGGAAAACATTGAGGTGGAGGATAGTGTTGACATAAGATATAGAAGGTATAAGTGTGCCATTAATTAAAGTGCAGGCTGGAAGCCAGGAATGATTTTGAATGGCTTAAGTGGTACAGGTGGTGGGAGAACGGACATGAGACCTGCTGACCCCTAAGGGCCCTTCCAGTTACATGATTCTCAAAGCACTACCTTCATTATGATGTAAATTATTACGCTGACAACTACTTGCTCTGGACAAATTGTATATTAAGGTAAAATTTCAATACAGTATTTGAAATTTCAATGCAGTATCTAGCTTAGTTACAGATTTAAATAATAAAAAAAACCCTAACTACTTACCTATACTTGAGTTCAAGGCTCTTGAGTTAATAATTTTTATTCTAATGGCATTTAGCCTAGTGGAATTTCACTTTCATTTTTATGGAGGTCTAAATGCAAGCAAGCAGCACAGGTCTCAGGAGAACAGTGTGAGGGATAATCCCTGTTGTTAGTAGGACCTGGTTGTGATTCCGTTCTCTGTGTACATGCTGTATTAAAACAGAAGTATTGGCAGGTGAATGCTAATGTGTTGGAGAGACTCTGCTCCTTCAGGTGCTGTGGAAGTGCCATCTGCCTGCTTCTCCCAGATGGAGTCAAAACTCTATGCTTGTTCCAGGTAACAGTCTCTAGTCTGAAATGTAGAAGCCACGTTCTGTCTTTTCAAACTTAACTTCAAAATCTGAAGAGCCCTGAATCATCCTTTTCAGGTTCCTTCTGGGGGAAAGCTGTAAGTGGCTGATGTCTTGACAGTTTGAGAATGTTGAGAGTGCCAGGAGTAAACTCAGGCTGACAAAGAACTTGTCTGCGAACAGTATTCTGTTGGATCTCCTGCTCCTGTCTGGCAACCTCATTCATTAACACCACAACTCATGTCCTAGATGAGTTGCTTTCTTCTCTCAGGCAACCAGCACCAGAACAAGAGGACACAGTCTCAAGCTGTGCCAGGGCAAGTTTAGGCTCGAGGTGAGGAGAAAGTTCTTCACTGAGAGAGTCATTCGCTACTGGAATGGGCTGCCCAGGGAGGTGGTGGAGTCACCGTCCCTGGAGGTGTTCAAGGCACGTTTGGACGTGGCACTTGGTGCCATGGTCTAGTCTTGAGGTCTGTGGTAATGGGTTGGACTTGATGATCTTTGAGGTCTCTTCCAACCTTGCTTATACTGTGATACTGTGATAGATGGCTCTTAATGCTTGCTGTCAGTTTATTTCTGTCTCCTAGATATTAATCTTTTCTCTGATATGTGAACTCCAGCAAGTAAATATTTAAGTAGCATGATATTAACATTTTCATTGAAACCATTTTTTTTCAAACTAGACCAGTCCTGCTTCATTATTTGGTGCAGGGGAAACACAGGTGCTGTTTTTCCTGTAAGCTTATCATTTGCTGTAGTATTTTGGCATGTTTTAGCTTTAAAAAAATAGCTATTGAATACACCACAAATGTGCTGTTGCTTTATTATTTTTTTTAGTTTCTCTTATGTTGAATATGCTGGAGTTCTAAAGCTGAACAACAGTATTTTTTTTTTATCAGCTTTTAGCCTCATGCCTTCCAGGGCAAGCTTGTGCTCAGTCCTGCTTGACAAGTAGCTGTGTTCCAGCTGGTTGGTTGATTTGCAGTCCTGTAGCTGAAATCGAAACTAACAGAAAATATGAAAAGACTGTGATTAGGTGGTGACCACTTCTGGTTAATTAGTCAACAGCTCTTGTTCCAGGCTGCATCTTGTTTAAACTAAATTTGAATAGAGACTGTAGAAACCTCAATAATATGAGAGACTTCACAGATTACTTCAGTTTGGGTTTTTTTGACCGAGGAGAGAAGCAGAAGCTAGCCAAAGGAAAAGGGCAGAAGTTATTATAGTCTATCTAATTCCTCCTTTTCCCCTTTTGCTTTATACTGGAGTATTTGTGCCTTCTTGTAGCTGTTAACCTTGCCATGGCCAGGCTATGTGATGTGACATAATTCTGGCAACACTGTAGTAATTTCAGTGGCCTGTACCTGTATCTACAGTGTCTGAGCAACAGCTGCATATGCTTTGTGTCTTAGAAAAAAAATTACTCTGTGAAGAGGTGTATCTTGCTTTAAAGATAAACAAACCCCAAACTGATTTGTCCCCTCATTTAGTTTCTGAATTGGTTTTAAGATGTACAGTGGGTGTGGTGGTTTTCTTTTTACTTTCCTCCCCACTGAAGCTTTTCTTAAACTAGTTGAACTATTGGTTTGTCAGCAGTTTATTGACTCAGACTGGCTCCTGGCAGACTTAATGTCTTATCAGTCTGTCTCTTTCTCTGCCTTCTGGTGCAAGGATGTGGCTTTCATTATGCATATTTCCTTAGTCTTTGACAGCTGGGGGCATGTGTGAGCTGGAGTCTGTTTTGTATAAAATTTGTTTCCTTGTTCAGTTAAGATATTTCTACTACCTGATATGCCTGTACCTTATAGAACTTAGAAGAAAGGTAATTTATGATACTGAAAATGGAAGCCTCCTTTAATCTCTGCCCAGTATTATTTATCCTCAACATCTAAAAATTCTGAGAGAGGTGATAGATTTTTTTTTTTGGGGGGGGCTTCCTAATCAGGAGTAGGTCTGATAAATAAAAAAATAAATAAAATGAGAAGCTCAGGAGAAATTTGTAGCTTGCAGGGATGTCCTTAAAGTAATCAAAGCGAGATCTAACAGAATATGTCTTCTGAGAGAGTTTTGCAAACACAGCAACTTACTCCAGTGCTGTGCTGGTTTGAGGCTAATTGGAATATTTTAATGAAAAAAAAAATAGATTACAGGCTGTGAAAAGAAAACAGTGGTGATGTCTACTTCAGTCACAGGCTTGCTGAGATGTGAAGGACACAAATATAGATAAGAGGGTCTCTCACTCTCCCTGGGAGTTGCTGTGTCTTCTGGCCTTTCTGCTGTGTAACCTAACTAACCATTCTGCTTCTAACCCCTCTTACTGATCCTCCGAAATCACCTTGCACATCAGGCAGACCCTGGGGTAAGGTATAGGGGTGGGAAGAAGGTGGAAGGGTGGTTGGGAGCCCCTCCTGGGGTCTCTGGTTTCTGGGAGGGGTGTTGTGTTTCTGTATTACCTTTAACTTGTATATTTCTGTAAATATTCCTGTATATTGTGTATATATCTGCTTGTATATTGTTTTAAGCTGTAAATAGAGCTTCATCTCTTAACTTCCAGCAGGCTGAGTCTAGTCTGGGTGATTTTACAAAGTGGGGGCGTGGGGGGGGAGTGGGGAACGCCCAAACCATCACAAGTGCTTTGCACCCAAGATGATATTTCATTAAGAAAAGAAAAGCTGCCACAGAATATTGGAGGGAAGTGACAGCTTGGATTACTGATCAGTTCACCTCTTGTTGGGGAACCAGGTCGCTTGACACAGTTGTCCGCGTTGCCAGCGTCAGGAGGATTAACCTCTCATAATCTCTGCGATTTGAATAAGAGATTTTGTTCCTGTCCTCACTGCTCAGTTCAAAGCAGCTGTAAAGCAGAAACTTCAGTGTCTTATGTCGGTCAGATGGACCAACACAATGGAAGATGTAGGTGTTGAAGAATTTCTCCTAATTATGCTTTTCAGCAGTTTGTTTTAATGTTTGGATGGTAATTGTGCAGAGGAGGAGCTGCTCTGTGGAATCAGAGTTTCCATTTTTGCTAGTAAGGTGTTCTGTTACAGAAATAGCATCAAATCCATTTCTCCATCACTACACTCCACTTCCCCACCCCTTGGAAAGCAAACATTTGACAAAGGCATAATCTCTTGCTTGTGAGCACAGCATAACAAAACTTCAGTGTGTGTTTGTTTTCCCCCTTCTAGAGGAAAAAACTGTCACTGATCCAGGCCAATCAGTTGGAAGTGATGCTTGCCTGACTCTGCCAGGTCAGGCTGAAGCTAGAAGGGGTTAGTCAGTCAACCCGATGTTTAGGTATCTACCCTTGAGTAATGGTGGTGGTATTAATAAGGGACTTCGCTCTGCTTATAGCCCCACAAACTTTGAAGGATTTTATGTTGTGTGTTGTAGTTATGGGGAGGTGATTTATTGTATTAAAAATACTCAAAACAACCAACACCTCAGACTGTAATTGTTCTGTGAAATATATAGGAGAGCATCTTGCCTCAGAATGATAAGCTTTCTCTTCTGATGTCACCTACCTAGACCTGAGTAAGGCATTTGACTCTGTCCCACATGACATCCTGGTCACCAAACTGGTGAGTCACCACCCACCAAGCTGGGTGGGCCACTCACTGGAATTGGCTGGATCAAGGTGGTGCTCAAGGGCACAATGTCCACCTGGAGACCAGTGACAAGTGGCGTCCCTCGGGGTCAGTGCTGGCACCAGTGCTGTTTAACATCTTTGTCAGTGACATGGACAGAGGAATGGAGTGCACCCTCAACAAGTTTGCAGATGGTACCAAGCTGTGTGGCACAGTCGACTTGCTAGAGGGCAGGGATCCATTCAGAGGGACCTGGACAGGCTGGAGAGGTGGGCCCAGGCCAACCTCATGAAATTCAACAAGGCCAAGTGTAAGGTCCTGCACCTGGGTAGGCACAATCCCNAGGGAGGTTGTGTCTGCTCCCTCCCTGGAGGTGTTCAAGGCCAGGTTGGCTGAGGCCTTGAGTGACCTGCACTAGTGTGAGGTGTCCCTGCCTATGGCAGGGAATTGGAACTAGATGATCTTTGAGGTCACTTCCAACCTTACCATTCTATGGTTCTCAGTGGAGAGTGATAGTGGTTAACTTCTTGTTGTCTGTCTACTTTAAAACACCTTGTACTGCTTTTGTGAGACAGCAAAGATGTATGCTGAAGAGGCTAGATTGTGCAGGGAGATCTCTGGAGCACGTGTGCCACCTTGCTGTTGCTAAAATCTCACCTCTGGCTCCTAAGCCTAGGAACTGGAGGCATGTTACTATTGAGAGTAATGAGTGCTATACTGTCATGTCATGCTGTTTCCTAGGAATTGTCTAGATGTTTGTGTGGACAAGATATAGAATCACAGAATCAGCCAGGTTGGAAGAGACCTCCAAGATCATCCAGTCCAACCTATAACCCAGTCCTAGCCAATCAACCAGACCATGGCACTAAGTGCCCCATCCAGGCTTTTCTTGAACACCTCCAGGGACGGTGACTCCACCAGCTCCCTGGGCAGCCCATTCCAATGCCAATCACTCTCTCTGTCAAGAGCTTCCTCCTAATATCCAGCCTAGATCTCCCTCAACACATCTTGAGACTGTGTCCCCTTGTTCTGTTGCTGGTTGCCTGGGAGAAGAGACAGACCCCCACCTAGCTACAACCTCCCTTCAGGTAGTTGTAGATAGAAATGAGGTCACCCCTGAGCCTCCTCTTCTCCAGGCTAAACACCCCCAGCTCCCTCAGCCTCTTCTCACAGGGATTGTGCTTCAGGCTAAAGAGTCTTCTTCTGCAGCCTGTCATGGTATGACTTCTCTTAGTGCAAAGTCCTGCTCAAGGTATGCAAAGAGCCTTTTGGTCTGTAGAATAGTAGACATCTGCTTTGTGACTTAAATGCAAGATGTCATTGATGTCCAAGTGGCTCTTGGGGAATTCCAGCATCCAATTTAAGCAGCAAGGCTGTTGAGCATATTCAAACAACTGACATTTTGAGAACAGTAAGTTATGAATCTGACACTTTGTCATGGTGCTGATGGGGGAGAGGCAGCAGCCACAAGAAAAAACATCTGCGAGATGTCAAAAAGGTCCCCGTGAAGTGTCTTATGTGAACAGTCTTGCATGACTTGGTTGTAGTTCTTGGTGGAGAAGGTCGGGAGAATTGACACTTCCTTGGTGAAGGAAACCATCTGAAGATGGCTTGAATGCTCCACTAATTGTCTCAGACCTGGGCTTTTGGTTTTAAGCAGCAAGTGTACACTGGGGTGACAGCTGAGAGTGTGGTTAAATTTAGGGTAAATGTTCACACGTGTGTGGGAGGGTTTACAAAGAAGCAAATCACAATTCTAAATATGCTTCCAAGTGTGCTAGTTCTTATCTTGCTAGAATTAACTTGTCACTTTGCACTGAGATCATTATTATTATCAGATGAATTAAAAAGGTGATTAATGAGGGCTCTCTGGAGAGCAGCATGCAGACTCGGTGTATCTTTGACACATCTTATATTCCAGCACAGGTTGTGGGGCTTTTGAGAGTTGGAGCTGATACTTCCTGTGAAAACATTAAGGGCAATAATGAGATGCATTGCTAGAGGAAGGATTTTTGTCTGGGTGCTGTCATTCCAGCAAGGGTCCCAAAATGGGTGGAAGACAGCTTATGATTCCCAGCTTGGGCTGGTTACCTGAAAAGTGACTCAAACTCAGTGGGTTGGGCTGCTTGTGTTGGCCAGGGAGGTGTTCTGAGACTGCCTGTCTTCCACCTGAAGTGTGGAACTGTGCAGGCAGGAGCAATGAGGATAGATAGCCCTGTAGCCTGGCAAGGTGTCTGCAGTAATGGGAATTTCTAGAAGAGGGGCCTGGTGTTGGGAATTCCAACACTGCTTGTTCCACTCCTCTCTTACAACTGCCTTTATAGTGTTTGGCCTCACAAGCTGCCTGGAAGTAGAAACTTCTGCACTTCTTGTATTTCCAAGTATATTTCATGTAAAAAATGGAAAGTATTTTATGGGCTTTTGGTACTCTGGACTCATCGGCAATGCTAATTTGTTTCGGGAGACTGTAAAGTTCAAGGCTTGTTGAGTTCCTGCTTTCTATAACTGCTTCCCAGAATCCGTTTCCAGCTTTTTGTGCTGTATGGCTCAGGAATATAGAGGCTGCCGCTTTTTTTTTTTTTTTTCTTTCCCCTTTCCTCCCTTCCCTGAGATAAGAAACAATATTGTCAAGTTTTTTTCAGCTGCTGCTTATCTGAAATCAATTGAATGCTTCCTACTGCCTTTCAGGAAGACCTTAATTTTTTTTTTTCCTGAGATCAGCTGTAAGTAAGCTTGCAGCTTCCTTACTGCAGAGCAGAAGTTTCACTAAGTGCTAATGCAGTAATGACTTGAGCTGTGGTTTACAAAATAACCTGTCAATGTTTTAAGCATGTTATTGGTAAGATCTCCTGAGACTTTTTGAAGAAAATGACCTGTATATTTTAAAATACTGGAATCCTTTTGGAGTATCAAGTGGTCATGGCGCATTGATTGTATTTTGGCAGCACAGATCCTGTTCTTTGCTAGCTTTTTGGTAAAATCACCAATACCCACTTAAAAATTCAGAGAAAGGGTGAATTCTGAGTTTTGGGACCTGCTGCTTTGTGAAGTCTCCTCTCTCCCTTCCTCTGAGTGTCTCCTGTCCTAGCCGCTTTGCTTCTAATTTGTTTTCAAACCAAGAAGTAACAGCATCACCCCACCTGGAGTACTGCATCCAGTTCTGGAGACCCTATTACAGGAGGGACGTGGACATGCTGGATTGTGTCCAGAGAGGGGCAGCGAGAATGATGGGAGGGCTGGAGCACCTCGCCTATGTGGACAAACTGAAAGAGTTGGGGCTGTTCAGTCTGGAGAAGAGGAGGCTCTCAGGTGACCTTATTGTGGCATTCCAGTATCTGAAGGGGACCTATAAAAAAGGGACTTTTCAGGCGATGGGGTAGTGACAGGACTAGGGGGAATGGAGCAAAGCTGGAGGTGGGGGGATTCAGACTGGACGTGAGGAGGAAGTTCTTCACCATGAGCATGGTGAGAGCCTGGGATGGGTTGCCCAGGGAGGGAGTTGAGGTCCCATCCTTGGAGGTGTTTAAGGCCAGGCTGGGTGAGGCTCTGGCCAGCCTGATCCTAGAGTAGTGTGTCCCTGCCCATGGCAGGGGTGTTGGGACTAGATGATCCTTGTGGTCCCTTCCAACCCTGACTGATTCTATGATTCTATTACTTTGCTGCCTGGTACTGCTTTCCAGAGAAGTGTTGGTGTAAGGATCTTGGAAGGGCAGTCTGATGTCTATAGACAGATCAGAGAAGAAAGCAGTCACAGATCTCTTGAGTTTTCCTCTTTGCATTTTGTTCCCCGTCACAGTTGCATACATAGTTTAAGTTACGTTTTCCTGTGCTATGTTCTCCTATTAAGATGCTTTGTTTTCACTTTGTATTTCTTTGAAATACAGGTTCCTTTTTTCCTTTTTCCTGTCCACAGCTCTTTGCAGCTGCAACCTCCATGGCATATCTTCCACAGAACTACTTAACAAATGTTTAAAATGATTGCAACCTTTCCTTCAACCGTGAATTTCTGTTGCTGAAATAGTTCAAGAGTGTTTCAGGTTGATGAGTTCTAGAGCTAAACAGCAACAGAGAAGGCATGTGAAACTCTTCAGATCAGGAGGCTGAAAACCTGTGTGGTGTTAAGTCAGTGTGTCAAAGCAAATCTGGTAACAGATTAACCTGTAAACAAGACCCAGATGTCTCTAACTGTCTGAATCTATTTTGTCATTGAAAGTGTTCAGAAGCCTACTTACATTAACTGCCTACTACATTAAACCATCAGACAAAGTACACTGAATTGTCACTTCTTCTGTTGCACAAAATACGTTTTAGAGAATAGTCTTGTAACAGGAGGCTACCTTTGCTGATGAGGACTGAGTATTATTTTTAAAAGTGAATTAAACAGCCTTTGCCAAAGGGTTTGCAAAGTTTGTCTTCTGCTCCAGGCATACTGTGAGAAAGTGGCTTTGACTGGAGTGTTTGCAACTGCCGGAATGGCTTTCCCATCAAGTCTTGTAATTTGCTCTGCTTTGTTATCTAGTAACTTTGGTAAGGATGGAGGAAGCTGAACACGTGCAGCTGAGCTATGCTCTCTCTGATTACCACCAAGTTTTACACGGAAGCTGAGCTGAAATGTGACAGCATCTTCAGGAGGTGTGAAATTACCTGTTTCACTAAGGTGATCAGATTGAATGCTCGAGCCAAGCAGTCAGGTATATCTTTAATCTGATAACTGATTTAGCACATTATATTAACTAGATTTACTCAGTTTTGTGTAGATAGACCATTGTATTATTGTGATAGGCCTCTCAAGTTTGTGTGAATGAAACAGCTGCTGCCAGGCACTGTCCAGCAAGCAGAAAAGGTGGAGAGACTTGTAGAGAGCTGTCTGTTGGAAATTTTATTGTGTGTCTCTAGACAGGGTAATGAATTTGCAGATCATCTGAGCAGGAAGATGCTAATTCATGTGACTTAAGGGGGATTCTAATTCAATTTCAAGACATCTGGCAAAATGAAAATCCCTTGGGCAGATCAATTTGCTACCACAGGCAACAGAATAGAAGCTCTCTTTCTTACCTTCCCCCGCCACTTCCCTGAGAAGAATTTGAGAGTCTTTTTAAATTTCTTTTTAAGTGTGGTTGTGATCTGAAGGGAGCATGCCTTGCCTCTGTTTGACCTGGTTCCCAAGGCCTCCCAGAGGCGGGTCGAGTTGTCCTATGGACATTTAGAGTGGTCAGATCGAAGAAAGCTCTTTGCTGCATGAACAGGAACTGCAGTGTGTAAGTGTTTGGGACTTTTTTTCCACTTTAATGAACTATTAAAATTTAATAAACTCTGATTGTGTCCATTCCATTTATTCTGGAGTACTTACTAAAGCAAATCGATCTCTTGGTTCATTTGTGGTTAAGTTTAGTGGTACTGATAGCTTGTTATTGAGACTATCAGAACTCATCCACAGCTGTCTCAATCAAACAGGTGATGGGCTTTTGAAGCACTATTTTGAGTACTAAATCAAGAAAATTCTGTCTGTAGATGCAACCTTATTTCTTCAGGCCCTGATGGAAATCAGTACTATGTTCCTGCTCTCTGCCAATTCCCAAGTGAAGAGGCAGCAGAGCAGTTCTCTGCTCAGCCCAGCCCTCCATTCACATTAAGCAATAACAAAATGTTATCCTCAGTTTACTCTGAATGTCATTTCAGTTTTTACATCTGCTGGTACCTGAAGGTGTCAACTGTGTTTCTGTCATGTCATTCTTGAAGGAAGCATGCAGGGGCAGAAAGTGCTCTTTTGCCTGCTTGAGTGGTGTAGTTTATACTTAAACCAGTGTGGTTTTTTTTTTTTTTTTCTCTTGGCAGACAAATGATAAAGTAAATCTGTTGTCTTTCAGTGGCCCTCGAGGATGAAGGAACCTCTCTGTTGCACTAACCACTGCAGCTCTGCAGGGCTCTGCTGTCAGCCCAAGTGGACCGACCCTGTTCTACAGCAGAGGCTGTGCTGCAGAGCACCGATGGGTCCCTGGGGCCTCCTGTGCCATTACTCTTCCTCTTAGCTAGTTCAGGAAGATCTATTCCTTCTGAACATAATTTAGCTCCGAGTGTATGACAATACAGTGGAGCTTTTTTTTTTTTTTTTTTTTTATATATTCCTATCTGAATCTGGGAGGACAAAGGTGGCCATGACATGCCAGATCTTCATAACTGGCTCAGGAAATCCTTAAACTGCTGTTTTGTCCAGCCTTTTTCATTCTTAGAGTTATGTAGGGATAAGCGGAGCTTCCTGGCACGGTCAGTGCTGCTGCTTTGCTGTGGCACGTGCAATTGCATTTAATAACATACTTCTGATGCTGCTGGGCTTTTATAGACATCACGTGAAACAAAACAGTGACCAAGATAAAATCAGGTGAGGTCACTGCATGGCTTTTGCTTCCTCCAGCCTGAAGCACTTTTTGGAGTCAGGCAGTGGGAAAGATAAGGATTTCTTGCTTTCAAGTGCGAGGTGAGGAAGTGCAGGCACTGTGCACGTAAAATGTTTTTACTTCCATGGGAGGGAGAGGTACCCTCAGGGTGGGATCTCCAGGGCCAGAAGACATTTAGATGCACCAGTCTTGCATCACTTGCCAGCCCATTATGGGTTGTGTAAGTGGCTTTCCAGAAGTGAGTCGATGGGTTGTCATAGAGGTGTGCTGAGTTCTGGCTCTGGAACAAGGACGTGTGCTGTGGCTGTTGGTGCAGGGTCAGACAGCAAAATTATTACCCAGGACTCAGTTTTAGAAAATCATAGAATCATAGAAAAGTAAGGTTGGAAGGGACCTCAAAGATCGTCTAGTTCCAACCCCCTGCTATAGGCAGGGAAACCTCCCACTAGTACAGGTCACTCCAGGCCTCATCTAACCTGCCTTGAACACCTCCAGGGAGGGAGCAGACACAACCTCCCTGGGCAACCTGTTCCAGTGCCTCACCACCCTCACAGTGGACTTCTTCCTAATATCCAGTGTAAATCTTCCCTCTGCCAGTTTAAACCCATTGCCCCTTGTCCTGTCATCGCAAGACCTTGTCAATATTCCCTCCCCAGCCTTCCTGTAGGTCCCCTTCAGATACCAGAAGGATACTAAAATGAACACCTGAAAGGCTAGAGCAGTGCCTTAGCCAGCCCTTCCCTCCCAGAAGGGATTCCCCTCCCTTCTTCATGGGTAGTACAGGCTGCATAGGCTGTGAAATTGGCGTGTTGACTTAGTCTTGGGTAGCATGAGTGCTGTGGGCTCTTATTTCTGTTGCTTGAGCAACCTTTGCACCTAGTGTGGCATATCGCTGTGCACTGAAGTTTGAGCACCTGGAAGAGGTGAGAAAAGCACAGTGTGAAATGGAAATACCTATCGATTCTTCTGTTCAGCTGGGCATAGTTGCTGTAGAACTTAGAGTGCTCTTAAACCCATTAACACTGCATCCCTGTCTCACAGGGAAGAGGAAGCTATTTGTCAAATAGCCGATCATGCAAATGCATTCTGAATCCTTCACTTTCAGCCTTGCCATTTCTTTTTAAGAGCAGTAATTAAACCGTGTCCATTCATTCTTCTGATTTCTCCCACAACCCTTCAGTGACACTTCAGTGACCTCTGCGTGAGTATGTAGACTTCATTGTAGTGTGGTGAGTGACCAGCTCGTAAGCCATGTGCTTGATTTAGTTAGAATGTAATCTTTTGGCCATCTGCTCCTGCACTCCCTGTATCTGCATCCTTCTGATTTGCAAGCAAATCGGCAGGTGTTCAAGACACTCAGGTTCCCTTTTACTGAACATAAGCCTGTTCCTCCTTAGGAGGTTGTCATCCAGACCTCATGGTAATTTGTCTTGCTTGATTTCAATTTTCTGGCTGGTGTGTGGGGCTGCCTACTAATGAAAAAAAAACCTTAACCTTCAGACTTATTGAAAAATAAGGAAGAATTCTCTGTGGGACTGAGTTTAAGAATATTCTGCTGTATGTTCTACCATTGTTTTTCCACCCTCCCACAATTATTCTGGACGTTTTGCAGTCTGTGGCTTGTATTTTCCTTTTGTAGTCTTTAGGAGTCTGTGTGGCTCTCCAGCCTTTTGTAACTGACAGCTGTAGAGCATCTGAAATCCTGTTGTGGTGCTTTTGGTTTTTTTTTAAGCTGCAAAGAAGTCTTCAAATTGTTTTTCCCCTGGAAATCTCTCACTATTTTAGTATTACTCTAAACAGACAAGACAAAAGAAAAAAAAAAAACCCAACAAAAAAACCCCAACCAACCAACCAAAAAAACCTCTGGATGAATTCAGTATTTACATCCATTTTCATTGCTCTTGTATATGTGTGTCTGATTTGCATCTGATTATTTGAGCGCAGCTCATCTGCTTTCTAACGGCTCCTTGGACTGAGGTGTGTCTCTGGTATTCCAAGTTGTCTTTTAGTGATTAAACATACCTTTATATGTACTGTGAGAGCAGGTACTTCTCTGCACATCTGCATCGTGCCGTGCTCACACAGGGCAGTGCAAAACACTCGGTTTTGCTTTCCTTTCTAGTTTTCTGTCACACTCATTCCCTTCCTGCTGTCTTTGCCATACTGTGTTGCAGTGGCATAGTGTAAATACGGTTCAGCATAGTGCAATGTTTGCCTCAGAGTGGCTGGACTTTCTCTGCTGCCCAATTTGCTGAGAGAAGCTGTTTGAAAATGAATGGATTGTAACATTTCCAGGTAGTTTAAAAATGCGGCTTCGCTAGTGTCCAGAAGTGACTGCGGGATACGTTTGGAGTGGGTCAGGAAATCTCTGCTCCAGACCTTAGACTTACTTTGTCTTCACGTTTCTATTTTGTGGCAACTCGGAAGCGACTGTATCTGTAAAATTTGGTGTGGCTGAACGCCGTGTAGAATGATTTCCTTTTCTAATACAGGTTTTGTTTTATAAAACGTACTGTTTCACACTGCTTGATTTCAGTGTCCCCCTGGATTAGCAATGGGTTCTCAGCCTTTGTTTCAACACTGTGAGTAATTAACTGCTAAAGTGTCAGGCTTCTTCACCACTTCATTACTCCTTTGTGTCCTTCCTTGAGTGCTTGGCATAGAGGAGCTCTAAGCAGACAGAAGGAGCAGGTGTGGGTACATAAATTTCCCCAGGGAAACTAAACTTATTTTGCCTTTCCAAAGCTGTGCTCCCTTGGCTCTGGCATGGTGCGTGCTGTCCTGTGCATTACACCCAACCTGCGAGTTCTCCTGGGCTGATGAACAGGCTGGGTTTTGGCAGTGTCTAAAAGCTCTTCCCAGCCCTGAACTCCTGCACACACTCACTCGCTTACTGTGGTCTCACTGTCAGTCCTGACATGGTGGGAGCTGAACTTTTGCCATGATTTTTGCACACCCTTAGGAAGTGCTTTCCAGTGGGCTAAAAAAAATCAAAAGCATGTGTAAAAACGTTTTTATATGAACTTTTTGGACGTGCTGTGTAAACTTGCAGATAGACCAAAAAAGTTATTGATGAAATGGGACTTGCAGGTTCACGATCCAGCTTGTATTTGCAAGCCTTGCCTCTTTAGCTGAAAGTACCATTTATTACATGTGGATTGTCTAGGAGCATGGGGTTCATTCCTTGTAGTTACTAAAGGTACAAGGCTGAATTTTTGTTATGTGGGTCCAATAGCAGGCTCACGATCTTTGTTTAACCTTGCTGCTGCCACAGGACATGCCTGGGAGTTCTCGCTGAAGCTCCACACATGCAGCCTCTTCAGCATGCAGAGGCAGTGCAGAAGTGCCTTTCATCGGATGAACCTCTTAGTACGTAGCGATTGTGACAACAACTTACGGCCAGCGTCTGGTGTAGTTTACATATCGCATGCTGCAGAGGCAGTGTCTTGTCTCTGTGTCTAGGAGCCGCCTGCCCACTTTGGATGCTTTTTTGACAACTACCAAATTTCCATGTCGGGGTGGCCCCTGTTTCCCTGCTGACAGCAGTGGAGCTTATTGTGATCAGGGAGACAGACCTGCTTAAGCTCACGTGCATCTCCTGCCCTCTTTCTCCTATTTTTCCTCCCCTCAGGCGTATTCATTCCTTTCTTTGCCTCCAACCTGTCTTGCAAAGGAGGAGAAGATTAAAGATAAGCTGGTGTCTGCCCACTCAAGGGCGGTATTTGATGAAATGCTTTCCTTTGTGTTGGTATTGCAAAGGCACCTACGAAGTGGGTAGATTGTCCTGCCTGTTTCTCAGTTTCTAAAAAGACTGACCGATTTGGAGATTAAAGAAGAATCTGCATCTTCAGTCAGCAGGAACACTGGCCCCTACCGTTGCAGGTTTTGCTTTGGATCGTTAGATTTAACATCGGGAACATGTCAGCCCTGAATATGGGAGAAAATGAATCTATGTATTTTGGTTAAGGGCTTGGCAGTCTAACTAAAAGTTCTTCTGTTTGAGGTGGCTCTGGCTCTTACTATACTGGTACAGCATTTCCTTCATGCTGACTTACACCTGGACTCTAAATGCTTGCAAAGGAGAATTTCTCAAACTAGCAAAGGTGTTCTCCAGCATCACACTCTGTTGCAGCTGCGTGCACGTGTCTGTCTGTAGCCCATTATTTTAAAATTTATATATATTATATAATGTCCCTAAAACATTTATCTTGAAAGTTAGACTCTGTGGACCTTNTTGAGGTCTGTGGTAATGGGTTGGACTTGATGATCTTTGAGGTCTCTTCCAACCTTGCTGATACTGTGATACTGTGATACTGTGATAATAAATGTTGGGTGCTTGGATTTCTGGAGGAAATGTCACCATTTCAAGAATGTTTTTGTTCTCTGGTGTATCCTGCTTTTCTTCCTTGCTAAATGTGTTTTCTTCTTAGTGCTACTTTTCCACTGGGAAAATTGGCTGTAATCTGGATGGGAAAATTGGCTGGAATCTGGATGTCTTCTCTTAGTGCTCAAACTTAGCAAGACCAGTTAGGATATGAGGTGGAAAAGAGGGATGCAAAGAAAATCTCCCCTGGGTGACATAGACCTTCTCCATTTGGTGAGATAAGAGCCAAGTGCTATTTTGTCTTTTAACCAGTGTTTTTGGTAAATATGATCCTGGAATTAAAGTAACAGAGAAGAGCTCAAAGAAGTGACCTTTGAGTTTACACTGCTGCTTGTTTGGCATAGCAGGTTAATTTCATTTACAGGGTATGCTAGAGAGCTGCTATTCAGCTTGTTTGTCTTCAAGTTGTACTTGAAAGTTTTCTCTGTGCTATTAGGAGAGATTATTTGTTTACAAATACAGGTTTATTTCTTCTAGACTGTAACTTTTCTAAGTGAGGTGGTATGAAACTGATGTCTTGCTAAGCAAGACTTCTGAAAACTTCTGTTTTCAAAGGAGTGTTTTTGACATTGCCTTGTATTAGCAAAATACTTCTTAGAATGCATCTATTTAGAGAGGTAATGTGGGCTAGAGAAGAGGTTTTGTCTCCAGATCTGTTAAACTGTTAAAATGAGTGTTGATTTCCAGCCATTAGGCATCCACTTAATGCTCTGACTCGATACCAGGACAAAATCACTGATGTCTTGTCTTTTTTTTTTTTCTCTTTACAGTAAAAAAAGCTAAACTCCATGGACCACCAGGTGAGCCATGCTCTGCTATTTGTTTGTGGAAATGATGACACCTGCTCTTTCACTCCTTCATGCTGCTCCCTCCAGTTTTCATCGACTTCCTCGTGTCTCCTGCATGTTCTCCTTAGCAGTGGCAAAAGCTACCCTGAAAGTCCAAGCAGCCTGTGACAATAGAAGGATTGAGGCTGAGGCCTGGTGTCACAGGCTAACCTCTGCCTGCTTACCTTACTTGAGCAAATGACAGATGAGTAAAGGTCTTCCTTAACTGTCACCAATTCTTATCCCACCGTGCCCTTCCATTCTTCCTCTGTCTCTGTTATAAAACAGAATCTGAAAATGTCCACCAAGCAGAAATGAGGCATTCCTGCCTGCATTTGCTGCTTCCTAGATCCTAGCTGGGATTGCTGGACACCAAAATGATTCATTCTCTTGTGTGACAGCCTGCAGTGGCTGTACTTGGGACTAAATGCTGATCTGCAAAATAAGATAGAATCATACAATCACAGAATTAACCAGGTTGGAACAGACCTTCAAGATCAGCTTACTGGTGAGACTCATGATTTACTGTCTAGATAACTCCTTCACTATTGTCCAGTAACTAGCAAGAAATCCTGTAGCAGGCAAATACTTCTATTTGAATGAACTTGTGTGGAGTTTACAAAAGAAAAAGCAGTTTGCTTCTGAAGTAACACCTGTTCACAAGATTACAGGATGTCAGGGGTTGAAAGGGACCCAAAGAGATGGAATCCAACCCCCAGATGTTTAGATCCAAAGTTCAGCTATATTCATGTCTTATTTGCCCAGTTTTGTTCTCTTCATGGTGCTATGCTCATGTTGTAGCAGAAAGCTGCCACAGTCTCCTTGTTCATACACTATGTCAGATCTAGATCTGTGCATGCACCAACCTTGAATTTCCAGGGAGGGAAAGCTGAGTGCCCAGACTGGAAGTGAAATAAGAGTGTATTTTATTCTTTCTCTCATCAAGAAACCTTCTCATGATTGCAAAACACTTGTTCTGCAGTCCATGTTTAACTCAACCAAAGCACATAAGTTTCACTGAGTGTCCCAGGAGGATGGCAGTGATGTAGCTAGACATGAGGATATCTGACTAACAGTGATTCCTACTTCTTCCTGGGCTTCTGGATCAGGTAGCTTCCCTTTCCTTTCTATTCTGTTAGGATATTTGAAGCTAGATGCTGGAATGTGCTGAGGTAGCCCACAGCAATGATGCATGCAAATTTTGACAGTATCAGAACAGACTGTGAGCTAACATACAGACAACATAACAGATGCAGTGGAGCATTGCGGTATTAAAATATGTACACTGCTTTCTAGCTATTCAGCACAGATGTTGTTCTAGGCTTGATGATACCAATAGTTCACAGGTGGCAACTCCCTTTGAAAGGGGCTTAGTTTGTTTTCAGGTGTTGATGTTCAAACACTGTATGTGTCTGGGCAGGGATGCTTTTGACTTTATTAGCAGAGAGATAGCAGCTGGGGGAAAAATAGTTGTACCGCACGTTTTCTTCAACTTCAAAATAAAGAGCAAAGCATCTAAAAAAAGTCTGTTGTCAAAATGTGAGAGTAATGTGGTTCTTCTAGGTCATAGAATGGTAAGGTTGGAAGGGACCTCAAGGATCATCTAGTTCCAACTCCCTGCCATAGGCAGGGACACCTCCCACTAGTACAGGTCACTCAAGGCCTCATCTTGAGGGACACTTGAGAAATACTTAAGGCATTTGACTCTGTCCTAAAGCATTTGACTCTGTCCCACATGACATCCTGGTCACCAAGCTGGAAAAACATGGACTTGATGGGTGGACCACTTGCTGGATAGGGAATTAGCTGGATGGTCGCACACAGAGAGTGGTGCTCAAGGGCACAATGTCCACCTGGAGACCAGTGACAAGTGGCATCCCTCAGGGGTCAGTGCTGGGACCAGTGCTGTTTAACATCTTTGTCAGTGACATGGACAGAGGAATCAGTGCACCCTCAGCAAGTTTGCAGATGACACCAAGCTGTGTGGCACAGTCGACTTGCTAGAGGGCAGGGATCCATCCAGAGGGACCTGGACAGGCTGGAGAGGTGGGCCCAGGCCAACCTCATGAAATTCAACAAGGCCAAGTGTAAGGTNTGAGGGTGGTGAGACACTGGCACAGGTTGCCCAGGGAGGTTGTGGCTGCTCCCTCCCTGGAGGTATCCAAGGCCAGGCTAGATGAGGCCTTGAGTGACCTGTACTAGTGGGAGGTGTCCCTGCCTATGTCAGGGGGTTGGAACTAGATGATCCTTGAGGTCCCTTCCAACCTTACCATTCTGTGGTTCTATGAACCCTGTTCCTTCAGATTTTCCCTTCTCCCTCTCATCTGCATTTCAGTAACAGTGAAGTGTTTTACAGTCCTTGTCCCTGACTTCACCACGAGTGCTTAGTCACATGTTTGTGCGTGGATTTCTAAAGAACTGTGAACATTTGATGGCAGGTGGAAAACATCTTTACATTTGGATGTTTAGTACAGTGATTTCTTCCTGTATGGGCTTCTTGTTTTGGGACGCCTTGGGATGCTTGAACCTTGAAATGTTGCACTTAGGTGGTGAAAAGGCATACTGAAGGAAGTGACTTTTTGTCTCTCTTTCCTCCCCAGATAAATTCAATACATATGTGACCCTGAAAGTGCAGAATGTAAAGAGCACGACGGTAGCCGTGCGAGGTGACCAACCCTGCTGGGAACAGGACTTCATGTTGTAAGTATGGTGTGACATAGCAATGAGGTGCTTCCACAGCATGGGCTTTTTGTGGAGCTGCTATTGCGTTGTGTGAATTGTGAACTACTTCAGTAGGTGAAATGCAGAAACCTGGTGACAACCAAAAGCATTTGCTCCTCTGTACACACACTGAATTGAGCTGAAGATGATGTGTTAGGAGATTGGCTGTGCTGGTACCGTGGGCTGAGTGGAGTAGCTTGTGTCCCTTAGTAGTACCAGATTGCCTGGATTGCTGTTCTTAGATCTGTGTGTCAGGGTGCAGCAAGGAATGGCTGCTTCTGCAGGGAACAGACCAGGAAGCAGAGTATGGTGAGGTAGCAGGTAGAATCACAGAATTAACCAGGTTGGCAAAGACCTTTGAGATCCAAGTCCAACCTATCACCCAACACCTTCTAATTAACTAAACCATGTCCATAAGTGCCTCATTCAAACACCTTCAGGGATGGTG
>WBNM01042648.1:1963-13494 GCA_013399055.1 Ramphastos sulfuratus | reverse complement strand
TTCTCTGGACCTTGACACATGGCTAAGTACAAAAGTAGTACATCTGAGTTGGGGCAGTACTTGGTAGGATTGGGAGATAGTGAGGTTGAGAGCAGCCCTGCAGAGAAGGATTTGAGGGATACTGATGGACAAAAATATGGCCATGAAACAACAATGTGTGCTCACAGCATAGAAAGCCTGAATTGCATCAAAAGAAGCACAGCCGACAGGTTGAGGGAGATGATTCTCCCCTTCTACTCTGCTCTCACAAGAGCCTACCCAGAGTACTGTGTCCAGCTCTGGACTCTTCAGCACAGGAAAGACATTGGACTTGTTGAAGCAGATTCAAAATGATCCATAAAAATGATCAGAGGGTTGGAGCACCCCTTCTGTGAGAACAGTCTGAGACAGTACTTAAAGGGGGCCTGTAAGAAAGTTAGGGACAACTTGTTATAAGCCTCTTGCAACAGGACAGAGGGCAGTGGTTTCAAACCAGAAGAGGATAGAATCAGATACAAGGAAGTTTTTTTGTAATTTTTTTTTTCATTACCATGAGAGTGGTGAAATACTGGCACAAGTTGCCCAGAAAGGTGGTAGATGACCCATCCCTGGAAACATTGAAGGTCAGGTTGGGTGAGGCTCAGAGCAGCCTGATGCAGTTGAAGACATCCTTTCTCACTGCAGGGTGGTTGAACTAGATTACCTTTTAAGGTCCCTTCCAAGCTAAATTTCATTATTCCATGATAATTAACAGAATTTCTCAGTTAACCTTGCAAATGGTGTGTTTTTTTTTATTTTTTCCTTCCATGGCTTTTATTACTTTGTGCTGTAAGACCATGGTGAAGTAGCACATTGGAAAATAATGCTGGACTACAGGTTTCTGAAAGTGTCCTTCAAGAACAATCTGGGAGTCTAAATGCTGATCTCCGGAGTACGGATAGTCAGCTGTATGTCTTATCTGACTGTGCAGGAAAGATTCAGGAAAGTGCTACAAGTCTACAAAGTGGCAGATTCAAATGACACGCATAGCACCTGGAATAAATTTTTATTTCAGACCTCTCTAGGCTATTGAAACTAATCTAGAAGCTAATGATCTAACAGTTCAGTTGAAGGAGACTAGCACTGTTAGGACATTGGATTTATAAATTAAATACTACCAGGTAGAGAGCCTTCCAGCTGATGCTTTTTGCTCACGTTTTGGGAAAGGGCCAAATACATTGCTGAAGTTAAGGAAGCTTTCTGTAGTGAGATAACCAAGGGGTTGCAGAGGGTTGTTTCAAGAAAGATCACCAAGCAACTGTTGAGCTTATGGTACCCTAGCATTATGCTCCTCTGTGCAAGTGAACAAAATTTTATGCTTATGTCTCCAAATCTTGTGTAGTACCTGACCTAGGCAAAATATTTCTGTGATGGGAGTGCCCTGACTCCCGAGACATACCAAGGGTCTGCAAGTGCAGTTCATGCTCCAGATTCTGGAGAGAAGCTTCCACTGCTTTATAAACACTGCTTAGCAGTTGTAGAAATGCTAGCTATCAGAGCTGAATTGCAGACATTTTTGCCATAGTACACAACTTGAACAAAGCAGCTGCAGCTGGTTTCCTGAAATACCAGAGCAGAAGCCACAAATGGAATGGATGATCCCTTTTTGCTCTTGGACTCATTGGCTAGGTCATCGGTGATGTCTAATTGGCTTACATCACAGTTTTGTTTGATGTGTATAATATTTGGAAAGGATTGGTAAAATCAATATGATGTAATTTATTTTGTAGCATGTTAAGTTGAAGACTGGTGATGCAGTCAAAGGCAGGCATCCTTATCATTAGCTCTGCTTCGCATGGTAGATGCAGATCATCTACTGTAGCTTTCCAGTATCTTGTTGGAAAGCTTAAAGATTCCTGACAATGCTGTGCTGTACCCTACATGTTAGTGTACATTCTAGCTGTCCAAAAATGAGACACTGGGCATAACTTACCAAGCTTTCTGATATTTAGTTTTTATACCCAGGTGAATTTCATGCATCTTACTTTGATACTGATGCTGAAAGTTAGCAAGCTTTGACTTGTGCACTTCAAATGTTGCCGATATCAAAAAGTCTTTTGAAAATATTTTTTTTTTTTTAAGAGCTTCTCTTCACATAGTAAATACTGAATAGTAACCTTCAGAACAAAACTTGCATACTTTGTGACACAGATCTGTAGCAAAGCTCTTGCCAGTTGTGGTGGTAGTTTGGGGTCAGAGGGGACAACTTCTCCAAACATCAAAGCACAGCATACTAATTTGGAACTGTATTGTCTTGAATTGCAGACTGTTTGAGACAGCTGAGACATACTTATCCTGCTGCTAAATCCTGGTTTAGTTTGAGCACGTATATTTAATGTTGGTGATGGGCTGAAATTAATATACTTTGAAGTCCTTAAGCAGGAATGTTGCTGAGAAATGAGGAGCCTGAGCATCAAGAAATCAGTAGCTGAAATTACCTTGTTTCAGAGAGGGAAAACTTTGAGAAATGGTTTTTCACTTCCTCTGATTCTAAACCTGCCTTGCACCAAAACCCTAATCGATGTCTTAGATACTGTATTTGGATTGTTTTTTGCTACTTCCTGGGATAGTAATGGTTTGGATTTCTCCTCCTAAATTCACATGATAGTGGTAAGTGTACCTGCTCTCTGTTCTGAAACCTGCTCTCCACCAGGTTTCAGAAAGCACCAACCTCTGCTGACCTAATTAATGCAAGAGGTGATAATTAAGCTTTCTGAAAGTAGTAATTTCAGAGTAAGTATTCATGACTGCACTATTAGGTGGGTGAAAAGTAGGAGTTAAAAGGAGTTCTCTTATCTTTGTATGATTGCTTAGCTGTTGCTGTATAGAGGAGAGCTCCTCTGTTAGTATAAAGCATCTTTGTAGTAAGGAGATGTTTGTATGAAAAGAATTGTCTTTGTGTTCAGGTGCTCCAAAGTGTTCTTAAAAAGCATGAGTTTGTAGCTTTATTTTTGTAATTCTAAGAAACTTGTGAGTTTAAGAGTGGTGTAAGAAGTTTCTTTAAAGTAAATGAGTTCAAGATGAAAATCCTTGCTTCAATATCAAAAAGTGTATCAGTCATCTTCCTTAGCCATTTATTTGGTGCATAGAAAAAGATGCTGTCATTTTGATGAGAAATGTTGCCTTTTAGTGTCTGATAGAATTGAGTTTGAGGTGTCCATCTTTAAAAAAAAAAAAAAAGGCAAGCTTGTTGGCCTTAAGCTTTGAGTATCATGGTGCAAACTTCTGCTTTCAGTGGGACAGTTAAAGGCCAAGTAGTATTGGACATCTCTGCAGGATATCCTATCCTGCATTGCACAAGAACCAAGAGTATTGGATACAGATCAGTATAATGCTGAGCCGGCAAGAGTAACTGTAAAGGTCATAACGCAGAGGTCTTTAGAGACAATTGTGCTGTTTGGTTGAGCCATTCATGTGCCTGATATAGAAAATGTGTGGTGGTATAGCCAAGGTCACTGGCTGTTGATCCTTGCTTGTAGTATGTACATATCCTGGTTTGAGCTAGTACAGAATCTGTTCTCCAGTGACTTTTACTTTTCAACTGAGTCTTGCCTAAGTGACTGCACTTTCCTGAGGTCAGTGACATGTTTTCTCAGACACGGTCTACTTTTGGAAGCAATAGCACTTGATGTTTATAGTTCTAAGGAAATTTACACAGAAAAGTTCTTGCTTCTCTTGCTCCAGTAGAAAGCGTGGCCACTGGTAAATCTTGTGTACTGCATTGTAGTGGTGTGAATAAAAGGGTCAGTAACCATATCTTTCCACTCCTAACCCTGCCTTTGTGTGCTTTTGTAGGCATTAATTGGGCTGTTTAAGAGGGGCATAATCTTTTTCACAGGGGCAGTTAAAGGTTGGAGTGATGTGGAGGTAAGTAGTGTATTGTACTGAAGTAAATGCTTAAGTGAGGCTCTTGCATCTGAAACTCAACTTCTTTGGACTGCTTTCAGTGCTAGAGAAGGTCACTGCTGTTGCAGACTCTGAGGGAGACCATTTTACTTGTCTGAAAACACTTTTCCTTAGAGACAATGAAAACTGGTACAAGGTGGGATAGGAGGGACTGAGCAGTGATTTCAATGAATTATGCTGAATGTCCAAAAATGTGAACAAAGGGAATTCTGTGGGTTTTTTTGGGAAAGTGCTTGGAATCAGTTTCTGCAGTTGTCCCACATGCCACCACCCTTGTAATTGCTGGTGCTTCCACCATGTGTTACTGGAAACTCTTCACAGTGTGACAGGGTGTATAACCTGAGATGTTTTTGGTAAGATGTTATGCTCAATTATTGCCTCTTCTGTGGTGAGATTCTTTTAAAACTGAAAACATATGTATTAAGTAAGGCTTTTCTTAAACTAAGGTTGGAGCTAGAGGAATACAATTGACTACCCTTGGCCACCTTGCTACGTTTTCCATCCCGCTGATCTCCTCAAACTCTGCCGAGACAGCCGCTAAGTGCACATTGTTGCATGCTTGTTCCACAATAGCACTTGGTGAACTCTGGGTTTGTGTGTTTTGGGGTGTTTGGTGGGGGGGAGTCATTGTGGGGGTTAGGGGTTTGGGTTTTTTGTTTTGTGTATGCGGGGGTTTTATTTGTGGTTTGTTTTTCTTTTCCCTCAGGAAATTAATTGCATGCAGGAATACAGTTGTAAACAGGTAAAAGTATAGCTTTGTAGGTTACACAGAGGGAAAGGAATTCTATTTGACTTTCAGTCAATTTGCTGTATAATTTTCATCCAAAGATCTAACACCACTGTAGCTTATTTATAATTTAAATACTATATAATCATGCTTATCTTTTTATATTTTTTCATTAAGCAGAGAATGCCTTGAGGGCTGTACTTTATTGTATCCAGGTCTTCTAAAGCAAACCTTAACAAATGACTATTACTGTAAATATATACACTGAGTGTAGATGGCTTTTAAGTTAGTTTACAAGCAGCTCTATACATTTTTATAGCATTTGAAGAAAAAAGTCAATATAAATTTTGTTAATGATTTTTGGAGAATTTTAGTTTGTATATCATATGGAGTCATAAGACAGATAGAGACCTATATCTGCCAGATTAATCCTCCTCCTACTACTACTCAAACCTCTGAAGTACTTTGAGAGTGTCTTGTCTGCAACTGTTCTGTAAGGGATCTTGCTGGAACCTAAATGCTGGAACCAAATGTGGGGGTTTTTTGCTTTTGTGCTAGGCTGAGGAAAGCATTGCATCCCTATTAATATTTGTAAAAAAGTCTAATGTTTCAGGGCTTCCTGTGGTGAAACTAGGTTTCCAGTTTGTGTGCTGTGTAGTGTGGCTGCAACAGCTTGTTTGATCGGATAAACTGCATGTTCATGATACCTGCTTTCAGGCAAATAGAGTGCAGGCAGAACTGCTTCCAGCCAATGCTGTCAAATGAAGTTCATGCTCAGGAAAGTCCTTTTTCAGAAGTGAAACTTTCTCCAGAACTTTATTTTAGTACCTATGGAAGATACTGCTATGTCACAGTAAAATTGCTCAAAGGATGTATATTCTGCAGGGCAAACCTGAATGTCCTTAGCTTCTGAGTGCGTTACTGGTCCACCTGTGTCAGTACACCTTGGTACAGAAATCAGCTAAGGACACAGGTCTCCATTCTGAGAAATGGTTCAGAGATTTTTATGGAGTTATGCAGCTGAAGAGAACAAGAAGCAAACTCATTTGTTCCCTCATTGAATCAAGGCGAGGTAAAACTTGTAGGCAGAGCACTATTTTAGTCTCATCTTACTTGGTAGCAAGTGTGCATGCATCTTTCTGATGCTAATTGCTGGTAACCTGAATAGGAGTATTGCATCTGTAAGCTAATGTCAATACCAGCAAGGCTATTAGCTTCAACTTGAGTGTGTTCATTCATAGTGACGTCTACTTTATCACCACTAGAGGCTCCTCCAAGACATGCTTTGTATCTGTTTCTCTGTTGGAAGCGGCTCATGCTTTAGGTAGCACGCAGATATTTGAACCTGTCAGTGTAGCACGACTTTGCAAGCAGTACATTTTTAAGGTCAAAGTATCGTCATCTTCTTGATAGCACAGTTGAACCTGAGCCATCAATTTGAAAGTTACTGGTTATTAACTATACTTGATGAACTTTAAAGCAATGTTGACTAGAAGTTTGTAGTGTTGCTTGCTAGAAAGTGGAAAAAACAAGCATGGAAATATTTGTAATAAAGAGTGTGGATAAAAACTTCTTTAATATGAGTGTATTTTATCACAGCATAGATAAGGCTATAATTATTGACATGGATTATTTCAGGGTTCAGACACTTCAGTGTGTGGGGTAGGTTTGCCATGACTCTTATGCTTAGATTCTCAAAACAGTGTCAATTTTTGCTGCAAACTGATTATTACTGCATTGTAATTTGATACTGTGTAGGCATCGTGGGTCTGAGGGGCATCAAACAGCCTTAACAATATAAAGACTAAATAAGTTTTCAGTAAGGTTTAAGACAGGATGGAATATCATGGGGTTGTGGCTAGCATACAAATGTGCCTTTTCTATTCTTTGCCATTCCTGAGTTTTGGTAGTCTCATCTTATTCTCTACACAAGGAAGCAAGTCCTCTGCTTCGATCTTAAGCGTTTTGCAGGTGTTTGAGTATCATTTTTCTCTGAATGGAGGTTAGAGATAATGCAGTTCTCAGACCAACCATTTGCATGCTACAGTTTTTGAGCGTGGCAGTATGCTGGAGCATTGTACTGGAGCTGCTGGAGGCACAGCATACATTTTCATAGANTTCCAGCCCCCGACATTCTATGATCTATAGTCACAGATAATCTTGTGATGATCCTCTCATTTAGAAAGTGGAGAAGCACTTAGGTAAGTCTTTACATGAGAGCAGCATGACTTGTTTCTGTGGAGGCTTCAGAGTAAGGTATTTGTGGGGCTACTGTCATAAGCATGAAGACCTGTTGAAGGGTTATCATCTGTTTCTCTAGCATTCAGCTAGAGTTCTTAAACCTCAAGGTCTTAAATAGCAAGTATGAAGCTGAAAAATAAGCTATCCAAAAATCACCAAAAGGACTGAAGTATAAAGTGATGTTTTACACTAGAAAATTTGCTGTGTCTTTTAAGGTTCTGTTGTGTTTAGTTGTGGTTGGGGTTTCTTGTATTACCTGTTCCTTCGAATCTCGATAGTCATAGATGCAGCACCTCTTGCACAAGATCTTTCGCTGTCAATTTCCTACTGCACTTCATCTTGTTGCTCAACTTAGACTGCTCTGGGGTTTTGCCCCACACTGTGTTTTGAAGCTTTCCTTCATCCGCACTCCAGTTCTCACTGAAAGCAGATGATGATCTAGAATAGATCTTGTCATCTCTTCCCTGATATTCCTGAGGTGATCGCTTATCTGTCACACAAATTTCTTATAAAGTTAAGTCGGTCAGATATGCCACTTAAGAATAACATCGAAGACATGCTTAAATAGAGGAAAAAAAAAACCAGATGAGTTTTAATTTCTCCTCAGTTCTTTTCTTGGTACTGGTAGGCAATACTGCATAATGTTACAGCTATTTAAGGGTTGCTTTTAGTTGCATAATTGTACAAGATTCCTCTGAGCTTCCTACAGGATACAGCTTTCTCTGCCCAGATGATCAGATCCCTTGCCTGTATTCTCATCTTAGATATGTCTTACTAAATTTCTGTCATGACTTTGAAATCATTTTGACCTGTGGTAATCTGAAATAGTTCTTTCTGACTGCCACTCTTAGGTTGTAGGTCTTCAAATATATTGTAAATGGTTACAATTAATTAGATACAAACTCAAATTTCAAGAATATTCATTCATGTACTGAGCTTGGCTTGATTGTACAGATTATGCTTTTATCAGGATTATAAACTGTACCTTAAATATCTGTGCTACACTGCAGATTATCAACCTGCTTTGCAGCCTTTTACTGTTTGGGGTTGGGTTTTTTTTCCAGGCAACCTTTCAGCGAAGTGAGATTTCTAGCTTTACCTAGATGCCAGTTTAGTCATAGACATGACAGCTAGGTGGAACACAGGTAGAAATATCAATTCAGTGTGGTACTTTATATCCATCTGTCCTGGAGGGTGTCTTTTGAAGCATCTATGTATTAGTGATGATCAAAAATAATTATATTGTCATTTCTTTTTATAGCTGTGTGTAATTAGCTTTTTTTAACGTAACATGGTGGTTATAGCAGGGAGGTGACTTCCTGGTGATCTGCAGGACACGAGGATTGTATATGAAGGGACATCATCTTCAGTAGCTATTCCCTTAGCTCTGTGTTGAAAGCATAAGGTGTATATGGTACCTAACACAAGGCAACTTATAGACTCATGGAATGGTAAGGTTGGAAGGGACCTCAAGGATCATCTAGTTCCAACCCCCTGCCATAGGCAGGGACACCTCCCACTAGCACAGGTTACTCAAGGCCTTGTCCAACCTGTCCTTGAACACCTCCAGGGAGGGAGCATCCACAACCTCCCTGGGCAACCTGTTCCAGTGCCTCACCACCCTCACTGTAAAGAACTTCCTCCTAACATCCAGTCTAAATCTTCCCTCTGCCAGTTTAAACCCATTGCCCCTTGTCCTGTCATTGCAAGACCTTATAACTTGATGTGGTTCAAGCAACAGTAGTACTTTGGACCCACTGAAGACCAAAACAGTTGAATATTTTGTCCTTGTGACTATAGTCATTTAGTGTAAGGGTGGTCTTCTGCCTGGTGAAATGTAGCTGTCATGCCTGTATTTGCTTGAGCTGGTAGTATGACAGTTCATGCCAGTGGCTGCTGCTGCTTTACCCTTAATCCAGGCAAAATTACTTTGTAGTGTGATGAGCAGCAGCTTAGTACTCTGCAGGCCTTGGTGATCTGCCTCTGTTTCAGTTTTTGACTGGAGGTGGTTGTCTGTGTTTTGACACAGAGTTACATGTATCATTTGAACTAGGCTCCCTTTTCTTACTAAGCTAAACCTCAAACTGAGACTTAAGTAATATTGTGGAATTGAGTGGCACCGTCTTGTATTTAAAAACTAAATCTGAGATGAGAGCTGGTATTCATCTTTCTGTAGTCCTCATTCCTTGCAATGTAGCTTGCTGGCAACCAAGCCATTGTTGCTCATGAGTAAAGCTACACTGATTGTAGTGGTGTGAGCTCCACGTCATCTAAAACAGTACAGGAGTGAAGACATATGAAATAAAGGAATACTGAATGCTTTTTGAATTTGACTTTGCTAGCAAAAAATATCCCAAACACGTTACAGTAGAAACAGTAGCCTGAAGAGTAAGGATGGGTATCAGCTAATGCACTTCAGTTTAAACGTGATCTCTCTGAAGCAGCCTGTGATCATGGAGGTGACATTATGCAGTAATGTGAAAATATCCTTTTGTTTCTCAAATGTAGGAAAACACCTTCTGACATAGTGCTGGTTCCTGCAGTGAATGGGAGAATGCTGGGCAGGGAGGCAGCTTGCAAAGGTATGCTAAACCTTACTGGATCGTACAGGATTACTGACACATTGCAGATGGGCCATACACAGGAGCTATGTGTCAGTGTAGGATTATAATTCTAGAGTAAAGCAATGCTGACTGCGTTGCCACAGTAGAAGGTAGTGCTGCTATGTTTAGCTATTTGGTTGAAAGTGTTAAAGCCCAGCAGACTTGCTTACCACTGCTAAGTGTAACCTGTGTCTTCCCAGATTTACTGCCTGTGACCAGTTCCAAACAGGAGGGTTATGATCAGTAATACAGTGGCTGAAAAATAAGTAGCAGAGCTGCGTAAGTGCTTAGTTGGCTTCTGTGTGGCAGCCAGAATAGGTAAGATTTCAGCTGCAGTTCCTAGGTGTGTTTGGTTTCTAGAAACCTATATCCCTGATTTAAATAAAGGCTGGTATGCCATTTTGAGAAGTCTTGTCAGAACTGCTGCCTGTCATGCTGAAAAAGGCGAAGTTGTGTAACACTGCAGCGCAGTGCTATGGTTTACACTTGCAGTGCTATAAATACTCCTTTCCCCTTGCTGCTTATGAAAGAGATGGCTGCATCAGGACCTGCCCTCTCTTTTTAGCAGAACACATGACTGGCTGTTGCTTGAGGAGAGCTTTCTTCTTGCATCTGGTCTGGCTTGCACATGAAGAGAATCAAGGCACCTTGTCATTAACTGGCTGGTAAATGGTGCTTGGTTAAAGAATTGCCTAAAAATAGTTGAAACAGGCTAAAGGCAAGAGCGTTCTTATATTGTGTTTAGCTTGGACATCACTTAGCAGACATAAGCTGTATGGCTTGCTTCACCCAACAAAGCAATCTACTCTGTTTTGGTAATTATGCAAAATGTGTAATTAATAGGTGAGTAATGAATGGGGGACACAGTCTTGAGCTGTGCCAGGGGAGGTTTAGGCTGGATGTTAGGAAGAAGTTCTTTGCAGAAAGAGGGATTTGCCATTGGAATGGGCTGCCCAGGGAGGTGGTGGAGTCACCGTCTCGGAGTGTTTAAAAAGAGACTGGATGTGGCGCTTGGTGCCATGGTTTAGTTGACTAGATGGTGTTGGGTGATAGGTTGGACTCGATCTCAAAGGTCTTTTCCAACCTGATTAATTCTGTGATTCTGAGTTCATAGAAACTGATGTAAAATGCTTCAAAATTGGAATATGCTTTGCTCATGATTACTTGAATATGAGCAAACTGAACTACAGGATAAGGCTGAAGTATATCATATTGTCTTATGCTCAACCATTCCATAGACATGCTTGTGTATAAAACTGCTTCAAGAAGGTAAATTGCTCACCCAGGTCATGAGGGTTCAAAATACAAGCTTGAACAAGGTGCTGAAGATGATGTAGGGTAATGCAGCGCTTAAGAAGAGACTGTCTTGTGAACCTTGAAGCTTGACAAGAAGAGGCAGGTTGCCAGAATGTCAACCTTGACTGAAGGACTTTCACATGTGATGCTGGAGGTGCTAGTACTGTAACATGATATTTTGAATATGCAGTCCAATATTCCTGCCACTGCCTCTGCAAAACAGTTATTTTTACAAATAGAGATGGAAAACTGCTTTTTTATTTTCTGAAGAGGATGTAGACTATTTCTGAAACAGCTACACTGGTGTTAGAGCTTTACCAGTGCCCTCAGTTGTACCTGCAGTAAAGCTGGTTTGGGTTCTAGCTTCTCTTCTAAAGCAGAAACACAAGAAGAGATTTGTGGTTTGGAGTGAACTTCAGGTGTGGTATCTTTGCCTCCTTCAGCAATACTAGACACTATGGGGAGACTTACGTTTCTCACATTTGGAGAGATCCTTTCTGTTTTGGTGAAGTGAGGAAGTCAGTATGCTTGTACAGCTAAAAATAACAACTGAGTGGCCTGTTTCTGCCTGGAAAATAGTCACACATACTAGTTTCTCTGCGTAACACACATCTAGTGAGACTGATTTCAAGCCATTCAATTTGTGTACTGTCTGCAGACAAACAGACGTCATACTTCAGAGCACAATTTCAGCATGAGATCTTCAGTGATAGTAGAAGTTTCCTCACATCTGACCTGTT
>WBNM01042643.1:3566-32467 GCA_013399055.1 Ramphastos sulfuratus | reverse complement strand
AACTTCCTCCTAACATCCAGCCTATACCTCCCCTGGCACAGCTTGAGACTGTGTCCCCTTGTTCTGTTGCTGGGTGCCTGGCAGAAGAGCCCAACCCCAACTGGCTACAACCTCCCTTCAGGCAGTTGTAGAGAGCAATGAGGTCTGCCCTGAGCCTCCTCTCTGCAGGCTGCACACCCCCAGCTCCCTCAGCCTCTCCTCACAGGGCTGTGCTCCAGGCCCCTCACCCGCCTTGGTGCCCTTCTCTGGACACATTCCAGTACCTCAACATCTCTCTTGAACTGAGGGAAAAGATTTGTTAGTAGCCCCTACAGAGAGCCCAGGTGTTATTGTTGGGGGTACTGAAGAGTAAATGAGTTTAAAGACACAATGTAGGAGTCAAGCGAGCTGTAAATAACACTTCAGCTTGTAGAGGTTGACTGGGAAATTGGGAAGGCTAGATGGCTGCTGCTGTAAAATACTGCTTTTGCTGTTTGGGTATCCAGACACAATTAAAAGCCAGAGAGAGAGAGAGAATCCATTCCTTAGGAAGAAGTTCTTTGCAGTGAGGGTGGTGAGACACTGGCACAGGTTGCCCAGAGAGGTGTGGAGCACAGAAGCACAGAATGTGATCAGAGATCACATTGGGTGATTCTGTGCTCCACAACCTCCCTGGAGGTGTTCAAGGCCAGGTTGGATGAGGCTTTGAGTGGGAGGTGTCCCTGCCTATGGCACAGGGGGGTTGGAACTGCTGAGCTTTGAGGTCCCTTCCAACCTAAATCATTCTATGATTCTATAACAAGATACAGAAATGAAGAATTTAAAGAGAAAAGATAAAGCCAAAGAAGCAAAACAATAATTTGGCTTGTCTTTTCCTAAGCCCTGTCTTAATGCTGCTAAAACTGCAAGTATTTAGAGTATATCATTAGTGGCAAACCTCACTCTGAGCTTTCAAGTGTTCTTAGACATGTAGTCAGATTTCAGATGGGTAGCAACTTGATGAGGGCCAACACATGCACATACAACAGGTCCACAAGTGAGTGTCAACAGTTCCAAGCACCCTCCAGTTCTGAATGTTGGGGGTAATATGTGAGCAATGGAGCACAGAGAGTGTCTCACTTGCTCTCCTACTTGGGCAGTGCCTCATATCTCTGTCAAAGGCAGAATACGGGAGCAGAGGAATCATTGGTCTGACCTGATAGGGCATTTCTGCCATGTTTGTGCCCTTAAATCTTTTCAGAAAGACAGATTACAGATGATGGAGTGAACTTCAATTTCAGCTCACAACCCTGCTCTGTTGTAGTGTCCTATGCTATAAATCTGCTGAGGGCATTGAGGACATTTTCTGTTGTGCCTGAGCAAAAGATTTGCAGGGTGGCCACAACAGACCACATTCACAGAATCACAGAATGTCAGGGGCTGGAAGGGACCTCCAAAGCTCTTCCAGTCCAACCCCCCTGCCAGAGCAGCAGCACCTAGAGCAGATCACACAGGAACACATCCAGGCAGCTCTTGGATATCTTCAGAGAGGGAGACTCCACAACACCCCTGGGCAGCCTTTGCCAGTATTCTGTCACTCTCACAGTGAATAAATTCCTCCTCATGTTTCCATGGAACTTCCTATGCCTCAGCTGCCACCCATTGGCCCTTGTCCTGGCACTGGGCATCACCCAGCAGAGCCTGGCTCCAGCCTCTTGCCACTCACCTTTCCATCTTTATAGCCATTTCTGAGGTCCCCCCTCAGGCTCCTCCTCTCCCAGCAGCACAGCCCCAGCTCCCTCAGGCTCTTCTCCTAAGGAAGATCTTCCACTCCCTTCAGCATTTCTGTGGCTCTGTGCTGGACTCTCTCAAGCAGTATCCTGAGGTCCTTCTTGAACTGAGGGGCCCAGAACTGGACGCAGTACTCTAGATGCAGCCTCTCCAAGGCAGAGTAGAGGTCAAGGAGAACCTCTCTTGACCTCTTGCAGCCCTTCTAACTCATCCCTGAAGGGCACATTGCTAAGGTCTCTTCTGGTCCAGAGGAATCCTTTCAGCAGATTGATATCTTGGGCTGATGGCAGGGAAAACTTTGTGGGCATAACACACAACAGATGCAGTGGAGAAACCCAGAAGAAATATTAGATTACTGTGACAGGAGGAAGGGATGAAATTTCCATTGTCTGAAATTCAGAGACCAGTTTGCCCCTCTTTTTGGCTTCAATATAAACCTGAGAACTCCTGCTCTGCTCAGAGGCACTGCTGATTAATACATCTGCAGCTTGCAGATAGAGCTTTTTGCTTAGCATTGCTGAGGGTCTTTGACTCTCACATTTATCAGCCAGCAGGAAAAGAGCCAGCACCACTTTACATTCAGTCCACAGGTGAGAAAAGAGTACTCATCATCTCCTACCACTGCACCCAGTAATTATCTTCAGGATAATTAGCATACACATCCCAGAGATCTCCATCAAGGCTCTTCTTTCTATTGTGGACTGTAACTATCAGACTGGATCTCTGGCTGCTATGAACTACTGCAGCACCCTTAATTAATATCTTTTCCTCCCCAAGCTGGGAGAAAGCCTTAGGAATAGATGTTGTAAAGGAGGTTACTCTGCCCTGCTGAGGCCACGTCTGGAGTACTGTGTCTAGTTCTGGGCCACTCAAGAAAGACACAGAACTGCTTGAGAGAGTCCAGCACAGAGCCACAAAGATGTTGAAGGGAGTGGAAGATCTTCAAGGAGGAGAGCCTGAGGGAGTTGAGGCTGTGCTGCTGGGAGAGGAGGAGCCTGAGGGGGGACCTCAAGAATGGTTATAAAGATGGAAAGATGAGTGCCAGGAGGCTGGAGCCAGGCTCTGCTGGGTGATGCCCAGTGCCAGCACAAGGGGCAATGGGTGGGAGTTGAGGCATAGGAAGTTCCATGGAAACATGAGGATGATTTTTTCCCTGTGAGGGTGACAGAAGCCTGGCACAGGCTGCCCAGGGGGGTTGTGGAGTCTCCCTCTCTGGAGATATTCAAGAGCTGCCTGGATGTGTTCCTGTGTGATCTGCTCTAGGCGCTCCTGCTCTGGCAGGGGGATTGGACTGGAAGAGCTTTGGCGGTCCCTTCCAGCCCCTGACATTCTGCAATCCTGTGATATTCAAGGCAGTTGTGAGCTGAAGACATGAGTCTCTTACAATCTGATTGTGCATTCCCTGTGCATTCTCAGCTCTGATAGTTTTAGGTTGGTTGTAAACAGGAGGTCAGCCCCTTGACTTGTTTAAATGGAGGAATATGTGTTGCATAGAATGCAGGCACTCCTAAACTGCTGAACTTTGCACTAACAAAACCTCTTTTTAAAGACTGCAGAAATTGCTGCCAGACCTTCAAAACCCACAGCAAACATCTATGATGAAAAAGTGCTTGGGCTGCCCTGCTTCTAATATTAATCACCATAACTGTAATGGATTATGTGTGAAACTGCTTTGATGAAGTTTACGTATCATCACCTCGTAACCAAACTACCAGTGGCACTTCACACATCAGGTTGCCCAGGAAGGTGGTGGAAGCCTCATCCCTGGATGTTTTTAAGGCCAGGCTGGATATGGCTCTGAGCAACCTGACCTAGTGTGAGGTGTTCCTGATATGGGCAGGGACATCCTTGAGGTCCCTTCCAACCCTGACAGTTCTGTGATTCAGTAAATTCTTTAAGTTAAGTTCTATAAGCAAATGGCAAATATTAGTATATAATGTTTGTGCTTTCACACATGTATGCACAGAAGAGTGGTGGATACCTAGACACAGAGTACGACACAGGCTGAGAGAGTTGGGGCTCTGCAGCCTGGAGAGGAGAAGGCTTCGAGGAGACCTTGGAGTGGCCTTCCAGGATCTGAAGGGGGCTACAGGAGGGTTGGGGAGGGACTATTGACAAGGTCTTGTACTGACAGGATGAGGAGGAATGGGTTTGAAGTGTCAGAGGGGAGATTGAAACTGGATGTTAGGAAGAAGTTCCTTGCAGTGAGAGTGGTGAGACACTGGCACAGGTTGCCCAGGGAGGTGTCCAGCACCAGGTTGGATGAGGGCGTGAGTCAACTGTGCTAGTGGGAGGTGTCCCTGCCGATGTTGAGGGATTGGAACTGGCTGAGCTTTGATGTCCCTTCCAACCTAAACCATTTCATCATTCTATGATATTTTGAGTTACATGCAAATAAAAATTTGAGAAATCATATAAAATGAAGCTATGTGAGTTCCAAACATAAAACTGCCATATATATGTATTTATTTATATTTATACTTACATTTTTACTGTATTCAACTAGATCCAAACATCTGCCATCAGGTCACATGTTATTCACAGGGAAATAGAGAAGACAGAATTTGTCTTTCAGTGAATGAAACAGGAACATCTGAGATTGGCAGTATAATATCAGCAACCTTTATCTCATTCCATGGAGTTGTAGAATCACAGAATGGTCTGGGTTGGAAGGGACCCCCAAAGGTCACCCATGCCAACCTCCACTGCAGTCAGCAGGGACATCCTCAACTAGATCAGGTTGCCCACAGCCCTGTCCAGACTCACCTTCAATATCTCCAGGGATGGGGCCTCAACCACCTCTCTGGGCAACCTGTTGCAGTATTCCACCACCCTTATGGTGCAGACCCTGTTCCTAACATCCAACCTAAATCTGCTCTAGTTTGAAGCCACTACCCCTTGTCCTATTTGGATGCAGTTAATCCAAAAGCATAGTAAGGTCCCAGGAAACCAATCTTTCCCTAGATTTACACAGCAGAAAGAGATGTCATTTACTGGAATAGTGGCTTGATTTATGTGGGACAAACCTTCCAGATGGAGTTTCCAAGTACCCCAACTCTTCTAAAGCTGGTGAAGAGCCAGCAGTGTGCCCGGGAGGCCAAGAAAGCCAATGGCATCCTGGCTGGGATTAGAAATGCTGTGGCCAGCAGGAGCAGGGAGGTGATTGCGTCCTTGGACTTGGTTCTGGTGAGGCCACACCTTGAGTGTTGTATTCAGTTTTGGGCACCTCAATACAAGAGAGATATGGAGGTGCTGGAGCCAGTGCAGAGGAGGGCAAGGAAGCTGGGGAAGGGCCTGGAGAGTAAATCTGATGAGGAGAGATTGAAGGAACTGGGGATGGTTAGTGTGAAACAGAGAAGGCTGAGGGCAGCCCTCATGGCTGTCTGCAGCTACCTGAAAGGAGGTTGTGTAGAGGTTGGTGCTGGTCTCTTCTCACAGGTAATTGGAGACAGAACAAGGGGGAATGGCCTCAAACTGAGGCTGGGTAGGTTTAGATTGGACATTAGGAAGAAGTTTTCCATAGAGAGAGTGGTCAGGGACTGGAATGATCTGCCCAGGGAGGTGGTGGAGTCACCCACCCTGGATGTGTTTAAGGGTGATTTGGCTGTGGTGCTTGGGGTTATGGTTTAAGGTGAATCTTGTAGAGTAGGGTTCTAGGTTGGATTTGGTGATTCTGAAGGCCTTTTCCAACCTGCATGTTTCTGTGATTCAGAAAAAAAAAAAAAAAGGTAGCAACCTCCTAGCCTACAAAAGCACTATTAATATATTTAACTATTGTGACTTAATCAAGACCTGTAAATAGGTTAGGATGAGTAAGTGATATACTCAGCATCAATTAAAACAAGAGGATGAGACAGCAGGGAGTTGCTACTAGCTGAAGATATTTGTGGATGATCTGTAAAACCAGCAACTATCTCCTCCTGATGCTGGAGGGGCAAATGATTTCTGTAGGCTCAAACAATCAGAGATAGCCTTCTGAATGATGTTTATCTAAGGCTGCCTTCTTCAGCAGTAAAGGCTGTTCATGCAGCAGTTGAGCAACTCCAGGAAGGCAGGCACAGTTATCCTGAGATAATCAGGAGCCTGAGGGCTCAGAGGCAGTCATCTGTGTTCTCTGCCCCAATTTCCTCTGTATATTAAATCTTTAAAAAAAAAAAAAAAAAAATCTGTATGTTAATACATCCTGAAGGTCAAACATTTCCTTGCAAAGAAGCGTGGAAATTCCAAATAGGATTCCCAGAACAATCCTTAACTGTGTGTTTAAATGCATACAGTCAGTTTTGTCAAAGACCATTCCTGTCATCACTCAAATTGTTAGGGAGCTGGTGGCTTAAAACCTGACATTTGTTTAGTTGCCCCCATGCATGTGTTTATGAGGTGTAGGGGTAAGCAAATGATCACTTCAAGCTCTCTTTGCCCACGTATTTAAAAATACTCTTTGATGAATTTTGTAATTAATATTATGTGATTACATCTGTAGGAGGGCGGAGTTAATGTTATTAATGTTTATAAAGATGCAAGGTGAGCGCCAAGAAGATGGAGCCAGGCTCTGCTGGGTGATGCCTCATGATAGGACAAGGGGCAATGGCTGGAAGCTGAGGCACAGGAAGTTCCATGCAAAGAAGAGAAAGAATTTTTTCCCTGTGAGAGTGAGAGAATACTGGCACAGGCTGCCCAGGGGCATTGTGGAGTCTCCCTCTCTGGAGATATTCAAGAGCTGCCTGAATCTGTTCCTCTGTGATCTGCTGTAGGTGCTTTTTCTCTCAGGGGGGTTGGACTGGATGAGCTTTGGAGGTCCCTTCTAGCCCCTAACATTCTGTGATTGATTCTGTGATTCTGTGAATGAGATTTTTGATGAGCTGCCAAGGCAGATGGGCTACTCCCATCCACATACCTTTGGATGGTAAGGGTGAAGAAAGGTTCGGAAGGACAATGGCAATGGCTTTCAAGATCTCTTCCAACCCTTAACATTCTGTGATTCTGTGACTCTGTGATTCTGTGACTCTGTGACTCTGTGATTCTGTGATTCGGTGAAGGTTGATCTGTCTATGTAGTTACATGAAATCTGTTTTCTGCGAGACTGCCACCAAACCATGGGACCTCTGCTATATGATAACTGACAGCTGTCCCTCAAGAAAATTAGCTTCCACATAGGTTCCTCTGGCAAGCTTTTTTTGCCACTGATATGCAATGAAAGAAAACAGGGTTGAGATTTATTAGTGGTGTTTAGGATTCCTAATGATGGGCCAAGCCACCTAACAAACCTGAAATGCGCTATGAGAAGCTGGCAGGGATCTATAGGATAGTTCATGACTCTTTTGTGAATAGGTAAAGCAGTTAAAAAAGCAGTTTAAAAAGCAGTTTAAAAAAAGAAGTTAAAAAAAATACATCTCCAGAGTGCATCTTGGACAAGAACATGCAGATTTTTCCAGCATGGGTGTCATGAATGGTCTCTTCTCACAGGTAATTAGTGATAGAACAAGAGGAAACAGTCTCTGGGTAGGGGTAGACTGGACATTAGGAATTTTTTTCAGGGAAGGAGAGGTCAGGCATTGGAATGAGGTTCCCAGGGAGGTGGCTGAGTCACCAAGCCTGGATGCGTTTAAAGGTGGTTTGTCTGTGGTGCTTGAGGCTATGGTTTAGGGTGCACCTTGTAGAGTAGGGATATGGGTTGGGCTTGGTGATCCTGAGTGGCTTTGCCAACCTGAATGTGTCTGTGATTATGTGTGGATGTCTGTGTGTGGCAAGGAGTGACTGATTGTGCTGCACTGCAGTCTGAGAGAGCCACCTAACCACATTCTGCCTAGAGGAGCACAAATTCTGAGTGTGGAAAATGATCAGATCTACTGGCCCAGTGAATTGATGACACTTGGTGTTCTCTGCAGGTGAAGTAATGTGGGCAGCTCTGTTCACTTCCATGAGTCTACTCTGCCCTAGTGAGACCACACCTGCAATACTGTGTCCGGTTTTGGGCTCCCCGGTTCAGAGGAGACNTAAGGTTCTGTGATTCTGTGAGCCCACATGCCCATACACTACCACCCTCACACATGCACCCTTCCTGAACAGCCTAAACCATGCATGGAGCTTTCCTGGGAACACAGCAGATGTAGGGAAAGTAGGACATGGGCCAACCTGGGAAAGCCTGAATGCCTCAGAACTTCTATAAAAGGAAGGATTCCCTCCTTAGGGCTTTTCATCCATTACTGAATGCCCAAAGACAGACCACAAAAAAAAAAAAAAAAAAAAAAAAAAAAATCAGTTAGCTGATGAAAAGCTATTTGCAAGGACCGGCTGTAAAATGACTGTTATCTCTCTTTCTCTGAATCCACTTTTATGCAGGAAAATTTTTAAATAACATGGTGCTAATCTAAGAGCTTTTTTCAGGGGAAAGAAAAGGGGAGGTGGGGGAAAAGCTACTGTCCTCCCTTTTTCTATCATTGAAGGAACACAAAGAAATAAATTACGAGTAAATGCCAGCCTCTGAGCACAAATTTCAGTATTGTAGTAGATGAAAGGAAATGTAAAGAGTATCTTGAAGTTGATTATATCTCAGAACCCCACCCCTGAACTAACTTAACCATCTTTAAACCACTGGGTTAAAGCAAAAAGGGAGAGCAGGGAAAAGATAAAGAGAAGAAAGGGGGAGGGGAGGAAGTTGCTGTTTTGGAATGCTCTATAATAAAGGTTAGACTAAATTAAGCAAGTTAGAGAATAGTGGCATGAAATCAATTACTGCAGTGTTCTATGCCCTCACTGGAATCTGAAACTGACAGCATTTGTTCATTTTTAAAGCATTTGTTCATTTTTTAAGCAAAAGGAAGAACCACAGAATCACAGAATGTCAGGGGCTGGAAGGGACCTAGAATGCTCTTCCAGTCCAACCCTCCTGCCTGCGCAGGAGCACCTACAGCAGATCACACTGGAGTGCATCCAGGCAGCTCTTGAATATCTCCAAAGAGGGAGACTCCACAACCCCTCTGGGCAGCCTGTGCCAGGCTTCTGTCACCCTCACTGTTTAAAAATTCCACCTCATGTTTCCCTGGAACTTCCTATGCCTCAGTTCCCACACACTGCCCCTTGTCCTGGCACTGGGCATCACCCAGCAGAGCCTGGCTCCAGCCTCTTGGCACTCACCCTTTACATCTTTATAAATATTCACGAGGTCACCCCTCAAGAACGGAAGGAAAAGGGAAACATGTAGGGGAAAAAAAACACGTTAGGAAAAGCAGGGAGCAAAATTACCAACTCAAGTAGAAATTAAAAATAAAATAAAAAAAAAAAAAACCACAATCATTTTAATTTTATATTACATAATTAAAATTAAATTTAAATAAAAAATAAATGTAAATAATTTAAATTTAATGTCTACCTTCACTCAAACCAAATGTGGAAATGTCAGGTGGCGCACACACAAAGGGGCTGCGGCAGCAGCATAGCCAGTGGAGTATCACCTTAGGCTGGTGAAACGCAACACCAGGGCAACAGGAGTATCACCTTCACACGAGGAAATGCAGCACAGGGCAACAGCCTCCATGCCCTCTCTATATTTGGTAGTGATTCACAGGGCTCCTCTTCAGCCAGCCTCCTCCTGAAAGGTATTCAGAATGTCTGAATGTCCCATCAAACACACACAGGTGGCAGGAAATAACTTCAGTGGAAATCTCAGAGCATGCGCAGCTGTTAACTTCTTGTGGTGATGTTCCAAATCATTCTCAAAACTGCCAATTATGTCTTTCAACAGGAAGAACCATTGGTGAATTATCAAGAACAATCTTCATTCAAAGACTGGAGAGCTGGGCAAAGAGGAACCTAAGGAGGTTCAACAAGGATAAGTGCAGAATCATGAACATGGGAAGGAATAATAAACTGCACCAGTACAGGCTGGGAGGTGATCTGGTAGAGAGCAGCCCTGTGGAGAGGGACCTGGGAGTGCTGGTGGATAAGAAGTTGTGGCCTTTTAGTATCTTAAGGGGGCCTACGAGAAAGCTGGGGTGAGAGTTTTTAGGGTGTCAGTGATAGGACTGGGGGGAATGGAACAAAGCTAGAAACGGGTAGATTCAGACTGGATGGTAGAAAGACGTTCTTCAACATGAGAATGGTGAGAGCCTGGAGTGGGTTGCCCAGGGAGGTGGTGGAAGCCTTATCCCTGGAGGTGTTTAAGGCCAGGCTGGCTGAGGCTGTGGACAGCCTGATCTAGCGTGAGGTGTCCCTGCCCATGGCAGAGGGGTTGGAACTGGATGATCCTTGTGGTCCCTTTCAACCCTGACCGATTCTATGATTCTGTTCTGCATGGGACAGCAATGGGCCTTTGTGGGCAAGAAGGCCAAGGGGATCCTGGGATGCAATAAGAGGACTGTGGCCAGCAGATCAAGGGAGGTTCTCCTTCCCCTCTACTCTGCCCTGGTGAGACCTCACCTGGAGTACTGCATTCAGTTTTGGGCTCCCCAGTTCAGGACAGACAAGAACCTTCTGGAGAGAGTCCAATGGAGGGCTACAACGGTGATAAAGGGGCTGGAGCACTGCCCTATGAGGAGAGGCTGAGCTGGGACTTTTTTGTCTGGTAAAGGGAAGACTTAGAGGGAATCTAATCAAGGTCTATAAATGTACAAGGGTTGGGTGACAAGAGGAAGGGGACAAACTCTTCCTGGTTGCACTCTTTGATAGGACAAGGGGCAACGGGCATAAACTACAGCACAGAAATTTTCAGCTCAGCATGAGGAAGAACTTCTTGAGTGTAAGGGTGACACAGCCCTGGCACAGGCTGCCCAGAGAGGTTGTGGAGTCTCCTTCTCTGGAGCCTTTCCAGCCATGTCTGGATGTGGTCCTGTGCAACCTGTACAAGATTCTGTGGTCCTGCTCTGGCAGGGAGATTGGACTTGATGATTTATGGAGGTCCCTTCCAACCCCTAACATCCTGTGAGCCTGTGATTCTCTGAATGTTAAAATGCTGTCTAGAGTGCAAATTAGAAGAGATTTTATGCTGCTCCAGGATGTAATAGAAGACTCTGTGTAGTAAAGAGGTAGTTAAAAAGGCTTGGTGCCTTGAAGCAATTCCTCATTTGTGGGAAAAGTTTGGAGGGGACAGCATTTTCATTTCAAATGCTTATTGTTATTGATTAAAAAAAATGAATGGAACAACACAGGCATCTCATGGGAATGGGGTATTATGAAGTCTTCCATTTGAAGATGATCAGAGAGCTGGAGCAGCTCTGCTGTGAGGACAGGCTACAAGAGTTGGGGCTCTTCAGTCTGGAGAAGAGGAGGCTTCGGGGAAGGCTACTGCCTTCCAGTATCTGAAGGGGGCCTACAGGAAGGCTGGGGAGGGACTATTTACAAGGTCTTGCAATGACAGGACAAGGGACAATGGGTTTAAACTGGAAGAAGGGAGATTTAAACTGAATGTTAGGAGGAAGTTCTTTACAGTGAGGGTGGTGAGACACTGGAACAGGTTTCAATCATAGAATCATGGAATGGTTTGGGTTGGAAGGGACCTTCAAGATCATCTAGTTCCAACCCCCTACCATAGGCAGGGACACTCCCTCTAGCCCAGGTTGCTCAAGGCCTCATCCAGCCTGACCTTGAACACCTCCAGAGAGGGGACATCCACAACCTCCCTGGGCAAGCTGTGCCAGTGTCTCACCACCCTCACTGCAAAGAACTTCTTCCTCATCTCCAGTCTAAATCTCCCCTTTTCTGGCTTCAATCCATTCCCCCTCATCCTGTCAGGGGAATTCTGTGAGGAATTCTGTTTTGCAGAGCTAAAATTTGGAATGCCTTTGCTTTGTGGAAGTGAGTCATTGATTCATAGAATGGTTTGGGTTGGAGAGGATTTTAAAGACCATCTAGTTCCAACATGAGAAAGAACTTTTTGAATGTAAGGGTGACAGAGCCCTGGCACAGGCTGCCCAGAGAGATTGTGGAGTCTCCTTCTCTGGAGCCTTTCCAGCTCTGTCTGGATGTGTTCCTGTGTGACCTGTGCTCTGGCAGGGGGGGTGGACTGGAAGATCTCCAGAGGTCCCTAACATCCTGTGATTCTGTGAAAGGAAGAAAAAAAAATCATATTTTTGTCTATAAAATAATATTTTTGTCTATAAAATCATATTTTTGTCTATATTTTGGTTTAAATTGTTATATTAATTGAGATATAATTCTGCAGGACAAAAATGCTGAGCATTTCTAGACCTGTTGCCATTAAATACACTTATTTCTGTGATTATTAAATATACTTGCTGCTGTCTTAACATTGACATAACCCAGAAGTGAATACATATTTTAAATGTAAGCATTGCAAATGTTGCATATCTGTCAAGGGCTGAATTTAAGTCCTGCTATAAAGTTCATTAAAACCAACACAGGCTGTCCAGGGGGGTTGTGGAGTCTGCTTCTTTGGAGATATTCAACTCTCACCTGGATGCACTCCGGTGTGGTCTGCTCCAGGTGATCCTGCCCTGGCAGGGGAGTTGAACTGGATGAGCTTTCAAGATCCCTTCCAGCCCCTAACATTCTGTGATTTTGTGATCTTTTCCTGAGTTTCCAGCAAAGCCTGAATCTGGATATAAAAGAAAATTCTAAAAAAGTGTAATAACGAAAAAGGATAAATTGAAGAGGGAAGTAGTTAAACTGTTGGTACTAATGTATGGTCATAATTATAAACACTCTTTTCCAAGGTCAAAATTCTCTGCTTCATTATCTGATAAAGCAGAAGCAAAACTACCTATTTCCCATATCCTTGGCTGGGACTAGCATTGCAGTCCCAGTGCTGTTTTTCACAGGCTGTTCTGCTCGTTGTAAAATATCTGCTAACAGGGTGAAGAAGGACATACTCAGAGTGCAGAATTATAAGTGAGGGAGGCTAAGCATTAGTTTAGAACTTTATAGTGCCACCTTTCAGGCATTGAATTTCAGGCATTGGAATGGGCTGCCCAGGGAGGTGGTTGAGTCACCAAGCCTGGATGTGTTTCAAGGTGGTTTGGCTGTGGTGCTTGAGGGTTTGGTTTAGGGTGCACTTATTGAGTAGGTATGTGGGTTGGACTTGGTGATCCTGAGGGGCTTTGCCAACCTGAATGTTTCTGTGATTCTGTGACTGTTATCTAAGTGGTGAATGTATCAGTCATCAACATCAGCTGACTGCCCTTGGGCCCAGTCCTTTCATGGAAGGCTTTGAAGAACCACCCAGATGTCACAGGGGCTGGTGATTCAGAAGGTAGTAACCTCCCTTCTGCATTGTGTGGTGCAGAAGTGTTCTCCTGGAAATGTAAGGAAGCAAAACTTCTGAAGCTGTGAAATTATTAAAATACAGAATTGCAGAATTGCAGAACTTTAGAGGTTTGAAAGGACCTCCAGAGATCATCCACTCCAACTCCCCTGCCAAAGCAGCATCAATCAGGGGAGTCCACACAGGAATGCATCCAGATGGCTTTGGAAAGTCTCCAGAGAAGGAGACTCCACAACCTCTCTGGGCAGACTGTGCCAGGGCTCTGGCACCCTCATTGGAAAGAAGTTTCTCCTCATGTGGAGCTGAAACCTTCTCTGGTCCAGTTTGTATCTGTTGCTCCTTGGCTTATTGCTGTGCACCGCTCAAAAGGGCTTGGCCCCCTCCATTTGCCCCCTACCCCTTAGCTATTGATAGACATTGCTCAGATCCCCTCTCGGCCTTCTCTTCTCCAGACTACACAGCCCCAGGGCTCTCGGTCTCTCTTTGTAGGGGAGATGCTCAACTCCCCCACTCATCCTCGTGGTTCTCTGCTGGACTTTCTCCAGCAGGTCCCTGTCTCCCTTGAACTGGGGAGCCCCAAACCAGACACAGTATTCCACATGTCACTCTTTTTTTTTTTGAGAGAGAACTGTTTGCACATATCCTGGGCAGCTTCTGCTCCAGGTAATGACATTCCCTATCTAGTTACAATTGGATACATTATTCTTCATGTACCCATTTAAAACACTTATGTGGCTGTGACAATCCTGTCCCTTACCAGATGAGCTGGCTGTCCTACGTGATTTCAAAGATCTTTTCAGCCTAGGATAAAAGCAAGTAGGCTTCTCCTTTTATCAAATAAATCCATATTTTTCAAGAGTTGAAATTCCAGAGCTCAGGGCATTTTCTTGAATCTCTCTGCAATTCAGGGCACTCTGCTTTTACAACAGCCACGTTGCAAAACAGCTCTTCCTTGCTTTAATCTGTAGTAAATACAGAGATATAAAATGAGTCTTGAAAAGATGGGAGAAAATAGACTAAAAAAAATTAGCTCCCCCCCATAAATAAATGCTGAAATTTGCAATTTAAATTGCAGTAATGTCCCATTGCCTTTTCTTTCTGAGCTTGGAAAAAAAAAAACAAAGGCAAATTTTGCCCAGTTATCATGTGGTAGGGAGCAAAACAAATGACGAGAAAAAAGGGAGGGGTTCAATATATGAATGAATAGTAGGATTTGGGCCAACAGCAGTGAAAAGGGTTAGCCCAGTAAGAAATACTGGCAGGTAGATTGGGAGAGTCATGGCACTTCCCTAAGAGGTAGGGAAAAAGCATTAATTCAACATAGTTTGGAGGAGGAAGCAGAGCAGAGAAGCAATTGAGGATTTTCCTCAATGATATATAAATAAATGTATATAGGTAAATATATGGAAAGTGGAAAAGATTTTGGGAAAAAATAATGCCTTGGAGAGTTAAGTTCCAGTCCAGCTTGTGAGTAACAACTTTGATTAGTAAATGGCAATACAAGAAGAATCATAGAATCAACTGACCAGGTANCAGTTGCAGACAGCAATTAGGTCTGACCTGGGCCTCCTCTTCTTCAGGCTGCACATCCCCAGCTCCCTCAGCCTCTCCTCACAGGGCTGTGTTCCAGGCCCCTTCCCAGCCTTGGTGCCCTTCTCTGGACACCTTTAAGCACCTCAACATCTCTCTTAAATTGAGGAGCCCAGAACTGGACAAAGCACTCAAGGTGTGGCCTGACCAGTGCTGCGTACAGGGGAAGAAAGAAGCAATGAATAGAGGCTAAGATGCAGAAAGAATTGCATAATGTCAGAAGTGAAAACGATGAACTAGTAGAACTGATAATTATCAGTGCTAAAAATCCCACGCTGAAGCTGTATCAACAGAAACAAAGAGAAACTGTATTGAGTTTTCAGGGCAAGAGATGTCTGAAACATCTCAGGGAGCTACTCGGGCAGGCAGGTATTCCTGCTCTACCTGACCAAGTCCAAGAATGGAGAAATATCAAAGGAAAACCATGTTGAGGGATACAGATTGATAAAGGTATCTCATGCATCTTTTCTCAAAACTAACAGACATTTTTTAGTACAGATGTTGCCTCTGTCCTCTTGGAAGGCAGTGAAGGGGAAAAGGATCTGAGAGTCTTAGTTGATGGGAGGTTGACCATAAGCCAGCAATATGCTCTGGTCAAGGCCAATGCCAGTCTGGGGTGGGTTAGAAGGGCTGTGGTTAGTAGGTAAAAAGAGGTTCTCCTGTCCCTCTACTCTGCCCTGCTGAGGCCATATCTAGAGTACTGTGTCCAGTTCTGAGCCCCCCAGTTCAAGAAGGACATAGAACTGCTTGAGAGAGTCCAGCACAGAGCCACAAGGATGGTGAAGGGAGTGGAACATCTCTCTTAGGAGGAGAGCCTGAGGGAGCTGGGGCTGTGCTGCTTGGAGAAGAGGAGCCTGGGGGGGGACCTTGTAGATGTTTATAAAGATGTGCAGGATGAGTGCCAGGAGGCTGGAGCCAGGCTCTGCTGGGTCATGCCCAATGATAGGGTAAGGGGCAATGGCTGGAAACTAAAGCATAGGAGGCTTCATTTAAACATAAGGAGAGATTTTTTTCCCTGTGAGGGTGACAGAACACTGGAAGGGGCTGCCCAGGGGGGTTGTGGAGTCTCCCTCTCTGGAGATATTCAAGAGCTGCCTGGATGTGTTCCTGTGTGATCTGCTGTAGGTGCTACTTACTGCTCTGGCAGGGGGCTTGGACTGGCTGAGCTTTGGAGGTCCCTTCTAGCCCCTAACATTCTGTGATTCTGTGATTATTGCTCTCACGATCCAAAGCACATTCTGATCTAGTAAACACCCCTGCTAGAACAACTGAGTCTCTGAGCTAGGAACTGACTCCTTTCAGTCCATTCACCAGGGAAGACAAGGACTTTGCTTCTCTGAAAGCAAAGTCTCCTGCTAGATTAACCAAATGACATTTCTCCTCCCTTCAGGACAAATTTCTAGCAAAGTTCACAGCTACCTGGCAGGCAGCCAGCACAACATTCCCTGGCACCACATGCCCATTAAACTTCAGAGTGTGCTGGCACAAGCCAGCTCTGCATTCTGTCCCAGAGATGGCTGCATTTCAGCAGTAATGAAACTGCAATACACCCAGAGCCACATTCTTCACTCCAACACCCATGCAGCTCCAGTGAAAACAACACAGGCAAAGTCAGAAAAATCATAAGGAGGTGACCAAAAGCAACCCTATCAAGCTTTTATTAAATTATTTTTTGAAAAAAAATTCCCTTTTTTTTTCCACCAACTCCCTCCTGCCCCTTACTAATTCCATGGAACTTTTTAAACAGTATTTTCCTCCTATTTTTCCATCAGAGAGGNATTTCACAAAGGGGGGGGGTGTAACTCCCAAACCTTCACATCAGGTAGTGATAGGACTGGGGAGGATGGAACAAAGCTAGAAATGGGTAGATTCAGACTGGATGGTAGGAAGAAGTTCTTCAACATGAAAGTCCTGAGACCCTGGAACAGGTTGCCCAGGGAAGTGGTGGAAGCCTCATCCCTGGAGGCGTTTAAGGCCAGGCTGGATGAGGCTCTGGACAGCCTGATCAGTGTGAGGTGTCCCTGCCCATGGCAGGGGGGTTGGAACTGGATGATCCTTATGGTCCCTTCCAACCCTGACTGATTCTATGATTCTATATTCCCTTGCAGCTGTTCCTCCCAACAGCCATGACACCACACAGCTCATTGTGTCAGCGATGAGCAGGCTGAATTAGCTCCAGCTAGACACTGGTCATTGAAAATAGACATTTTTGAAGTACGGGCAGGCAACTGCTGAACTGAAAGACAGAAGTTACAGCCCAAAAGACAAGTGGTACAGTGCTTTGGAAGAGTGTCTTTGTCATTAGGGTTTATGAACAGAAGTAGGTCTCTTCTGTTTGTTTTTTTTCCTTCAATGAGCAGGCAGCTGGGTATTTCACCTCCTTCTTTTAAAAACTCCAGATATATGCTGGACACAGGCAGGCAGGCCTGCTAAGGAAGGCTTATGCATCTGTGTGCTTCCTACCCAACACAACAGCACTATCTGCTCCATTTCTTCTGAATTCCTGGTTCTCTGGGGAGTTACTCTGTGACAGGGGCACCTCCACACTGAAACAGTTGCTTAAGTGATTGTGGTGGGCTAAGAAACTTCCCCCACCACTACTACTAGAATTTACCAGACCAGCTGAGATGGCTTGGAAGTAAGGTAAAGCTCTATTTACAGCAACGCTAAATTTAGAAGCATATATACAGACTATATTCTAGAGCCCCCAAAACAAGAAGGACATGGAACTGTTTGAGCCAGTCCAGAGGAGGCCATGAAGATGCTCAGAGGGCTGCAGCAGCTCTGCTATGAGGACAGGCTGAGAGAGTTGGGGCTCTCTCAGAAGAGAAGAGGAGAAGGCTTCCAGGAGACCTTGGAGTGGCTTTCCAGGATGTGAAGGGGGAGGGCTGAGGAGGGACTATTGACAAGGTCTTGTAATGATGGGACGAGGAGGAATGGGTTTAAACAAGCAGAGGGGAGATTGAAAGTGCACGTTAGGAAGAAGTTCTTTGAAGTGAGGGTGGTGAGACACTGACACAGGTTGCCCAGGGAGGTTGTGGAGCACAGAATCACAGAATGTGATCAAAAATCCCATTCTGTGCTTCTGTGCTCCACAACCTCCCTGGAGGTGTCCAGCACCAGGTTGGATGAGGCCTTGAGTCACCTGTTCTAGTGGGAGGTGTCCCTGCCTATGGCGGGGGGGTGGAACTGGATGATCTTTGAGGTCCCTTCCAACCTAAACCATTCTATCATTCTATGATTTACAAGTATTTACAATTATATACAACAGAGAAATAACACAGAAATGAAAATTCCCTCCTGGACAAAGAAACTGCCCAGAAGGTGCTCAAAGCCACCCCCCCTCTTCCCCAGACAGACAATCAATCAGCAAAGCTTACTTATTATCTGTTAGTGGGAGATACTAGAGCAGAGCAAAGGAGAAGCAAAAGGAACAAGGGCTTTGAGGCAGAAGAGGGACAAATTGTTTATACTTCGGATTTTTACCCCTTTTAGCAAACCAATGGGTGTTACAGATTTTATCACTATTTTATTTTTACAACCAATGATCTAATGTCTCTCATTAGAACATTCCAAGTAGCCTTAAACCAGCACAGTGACCATCAGCAAGTGGCTCAGGCACATGCGAAACACTCAGCAAGTGGAGCAGCCCAAGCCCTGTGGCCTAACTGGGCAAGTGTGCTTAACAGGCACACCAGTTTCTATCTGCCAGTCACACTGGTGTGAGTAAAGCTGGTTTAAGAATTGTGCTGAGGATTAGCTAGATGATTCATAGGAAAAACCAAACTTAAGGGCCCAATTTACATCCAAAGTGCGTGGCTGAGAGAGTTGGATAAAAGGGAACACTCCGTCTTCTGCTCAGAATGGATCCTAATTGCCTATTTCTTCCAGTTACAGCAATCAGTCTCCGAGTGAGTCTATATTAAGTAAACCATATGTGTATACACACTTCTTTTAAAACACTTCAGTTTCAGATTCCCTTGTACAAAACACAAAACACCAAGATCTGCTCATGGGAGTTTAACTTAGGCTCCCAAAGGCCCCTTCTTGTTTTCTTGTATATAGCAAAGAGCAGTATTTACCCCACTGCCTACAAAACATAGGGCAACTCAAGGCACGCTGTAAAATATTCTTACAGTAATGACACACATCTGTCCCCAGAGCACTGCTTGCTGACTGTTACTAATTTTGTTCACTGAAGAAAGTTGTGAGGCCAGAGATGTATCTTTCTGATTGTTTTCTCCTGCACAATGAATATTTCTGGGAGCTGGTAATACCTGCTGATAGAAAAGACTGAAGAACAGAATTCTTTTTCTATCCAGTGAATAAACATGCTACATAGCTAATAATCACCTGAGATGCCCTGACGATTTTCACTTACAGGCTCACAGGATGTCAGGGGTTGGAAGGGACCCAAAGAGATCATCGAGTCCAACCCCCCTGCCAGAGCAGGACCAGACAATCTAGCTCAGGTCACACAGCAACACATCCAGACACAGTTGGAAAGGCTCCAGAAAACGACTCCACAACCTCTCTGGGCAGCCTGTGCCAGGGCTCTGTGACCCTTCCAGTTAAGTCCCCCCTTGTGTTGAGGTGGAACCTCCTGTGCTGCAGCTTCCATCCATTGCTCCTTGTCCTATCCCAGGGAGCAAGTGAGCAGAGCCTGTCCTCCCCCCCGCCCTGACCCCGACCCCCAGCCCTCAGATATTTATAAACATTTATTAAAACCCCTCTCAGTCTTCTCCAGGCTAAAAAACCCCAGGTCTCTCAGTCTCTCATCACCAGGCAGTGTACCAGTCCCCTAATCATCCTTGTAGCCCTCCACTGGACTCTCTCCAGCGGATCCTGTCCCTCTTCAACTGGGGAGCCCAAAACTGAAGGCAGTGCTCAAGATGAGCCGAGTAGAGGGGGCCGAGTAGAGGGGCAGGAGAACCTCCCTGGATCTGCTAGACACACTCTTAATCCACCCTAGGACCCCACTGGCCCTCTTGGCTACAAGGGCACATTGCTGTCCCATGGACAACTTGTTATCCACCAGCACTCCCGCGTCCCTCTCCATTGGAGAGACTGTATTTTATCTAATTTGACATCTCTTATTAATTATTTTTGCCCCGTGCAGGACAGCCACCGGAGAAAGGACTGGTTTCTAGGCACTTGGATTTCTTCCAACGTGAGCCCTCTCGCATGATCCCTCATTTACAGCATTCATTATCAATGTGCTGCACAAGGGTTTACGCTGTAAAACACCAAGAGATTTGTCTGGACTTTGGAAGAGATTTTATGACATTTGGGATTACGAGCAGCAGGCTAACAGAGAAATGTTTTTTTCAAATGTGTCAGCTTTCTGGATGCCTTGAATCTAGATGAAGCTTCTCGTACCAAGAGCAGCTCATTGCGCTGGTCATTCTTTAACTCCATTTGCTCCAAGCTCTAGCATCTTCTACACATCCATTTGAAGCTGCCTCCACAAACATTTATAGCAAGGAATCCTCCATCATGTAACTTGGGGAAATGTAGTTGCTCGTTTTTTTTTTTTAATTCCCTTTTCTCTCTGTGCTACAAACAGAAAGCCTGTGCTTCCTCCACACCCACTCTCCTTGCCAGAAGCCTCACTGCAACTTCCTGCCAGTTTTACACACACTGCTGTGAACTTCCTCTGAACAAAAAGTTTTATCTGAGCCTACCACATTAACTATTTGCTTACTAAGTGTTTCCTAACGGACATTAATGCACTTTTTTTAACCTTTATCAGTGAAACCGTTTGTTACTGGAAAATGTTACTGATGCTCAAGAGAAAAAAAAAATTACTTGCATTACTTGGGCCTGAAACTACAGAAGGTTAAGAAAAACCGTAATTATTTGCAGGCAGTGGGCATCCTGCTTTGCATCAGCAGGGCTAATGACAGGCTGTTCCCGTTGAAAGGTGTAATAATCCGCATAAAAACAGTAGCATGTTGCACTTGTACAACACCCTTCATCAATGGATCTCCAAACTCCTCTAGAAATGAAAGAAATACTAGCACGGTATTTACGCTGCCAGTTGTCGATGCTCTAATTTAACTTAAAGCAACCACAATGTGCTTTCGAGCCGCCTAGAAGTCGTTAACCCGCGGCTCCTACTTGGGGCTTACAAAGAGAACTCGAGGAGAGAGAGGACTTGTGCTATCCCTATGCACACGTTGCTATGGAGCAGGAGGCATCTTCAGAAGCATCTGACAGGGTTGGGGACAGGGTACAGATCGCCGGCCTGCTAACGCGAGGACAACCTTGCGCTCTGGCCTCCGGCTTTTAACACACTTTTCCAATCCCCTGAAAGACCGCATTCACTCGTGCTCCATCCCTGCGCTAAAACCTCTCAAATGCAATGCGGCCAGCCCTTGCGGCCCAAGGTCCTACACGCCCACTCTCGCTGATACCGCAGGCGGTGGCGGCAGGCCGGCGGCAGCCCAGGGAAGGCCGCAGAACCACACAACGAGCAATCCGGCCCGGCCTCAGCGGGGTTTCCAGCCAGGGTAATGCCGCCCATGCAGCGGCCATCCCCTCCTAGCCGCCCTCCCTTCTGCCCGTGTGCATGCCCGCGGCTGGCGAGGGAGCTGCCCCTACCCCACCAGAGCGATCGCGCCCCGGCGGCTTCACCGACCCGGCCCCGTTGGCGGGGCGGGGGGTGGNNNAAGGAAGGAGCGGGGCGATGAGGGCCAGCCGCTGCCAGCCGGGCCGAGCGTTCGGCCCTGCCCTGTGCCGCCAGCCGCCCCTCGCCGGTCCCCGGAGCAGAAGTTGGAACGGAAGCGGAAAGTTGTAACCCCGCGGCTCGGGGCCGCGACGTGGGGCCCGGCTGGGTGCGGGGAGGGGCGGGTGACGCCCGGCTCGGCTCGGCCCCGCCGCGGGCGGGGAAGGGGACGGTCCCCGGCTGCCGTCGTCGTTGTCAGCGGGAAGTCCGAGCTGGAGCCCCACCTAGTCCGGTCGTCGGGAAGAAGCTGCGCGCTCTTTCCGGCCGGTGTGTGGGGGTGAGGCGGGGGGGAGCAGGCCGGGTGCGGCCGGCCGGGCAGCCCGCCCAGCCCGCCGACCGCCGGTTCTTGTGCCTGGGATAAGCCACGGAGTGGGACAAACAGGCAGCGTCGTGGCCGTCGAGTTCCTCTTTTGCTTATCACAAAATAAAACGGAAAACAGGATGACAGGGATGTACATCTCGTCTGAACACCCCACCACCCGTGTCAAAGCAAATGGAAAAATTTGACTGACACTTCCTGTGCCAAACCCCTCCAGTAAGCCTGAGATACGTCGTACCCTTCTGCGTGCGTTTGTGAAGAAGCAGGGGAAAGAAAGAGAAGTTTACAGAGGGGAAAAGAAAACCAAATGGAAGTGTTTTTGCTCTGGCCTTGGATTAAAAAAAAAACAAACCAAAACAAACACACAAAAAAAAACAAACCAAAAAAACCCAAGATTTCCTGCAAAAAAGATCAGTGTGCTTTTACTCTTATTTCTGCCTTAAAGGGACGGGTTGTGCTCTTCAGGGTAACAAAAAAAACTGAGAGAAGTCTTTTTCAGTACTGTTGCAGGGTATGATAATGTTTTATAGTTCCAAGAGAGTATTTCAGAGATGTCCAGCTTGAAAATGACATAGGTCGTGTGCCTGTTCTTGCATTTAAATGTTTTGCTTAATGTGATTCGTTATTTTCATCATGCAACAGTTATATCTTAACCCAGTGTGAAATGCGTGGACACTGTACAACAGAGACTTTTCAATGTATATTTTACTGTGAAAGAGCACTGAAATTACTGTTACAAATGAGAAGACACAAAATACTCTTCACAAATTATAACTAAAAGGGTAAGAAGCAATCATATTGTCTTATGTAACAATGTAACCATTCAACCCCAAATTTATTTTCCCTTTGGAAAAGAATCATTTGTAGAAAACTTGAAAAATTAATCAGGTAATCATCTCTTGGATGAGCTGACTCTGTGCTAAAATCACAGGCTTCTGAAGAAACAAAAACAACTAGCACATTTGTTACAGTCAAGTATTTTCCTTTTATTCGTCACATCTTTTTTTATTTTTACTCTTGCTCAAAGTCAGTCCTGTAATCTTCACTCTAGCTAAAAATACTCAAGTTCAGTGGAGGTTACCTTGGCTGTTCACATCAAAGGCTTTGCAAATAAACTTTGGAACTAATTAGATGCGATGTTCTATTCCTTGGTACCTGCGTATTCTCAGGGATGCTTCTTGTAGTGGTATGAACTACTTCCAAGTTCATTTTGAAGCTGTGGCTTGAAGCTTTGCGATTATCAGTAGCTAAATAACTGGGTTTCGGGTTGCACTGTATGATATAAATGTCATGTATCTTCTTTTCAGCAAAGCTGATCTTGGAGCACCTGTCTTGTCTGCCTGGGGGTGAAGTAATCTGCAAAACAGAGTTGAAAGACTATAAGCACAAAAACAGAACTTGTATATGGGCAACCCCCTAACCCAGTAGTCTTTTTACTGTCTTTATGATTCTTACATCTGTTACTGCATACGTGCACCAGATAAGTTTTCTGAGTGGAATTAAACTTGTGCAGTTTTGTTCCAAAGCTCTGCTGTAGGACAGTTTGTCAAAAATAAATCTGAACGGTGAGCCATGACAGTTCTCTTTGTGCTGTGCCAGTTTTGCAGAGTAAAACCGACTGTCTTTTTTAATTGAGAAGTCTTTCTGGAACAGAGACAAATGGATGGGAATCTAGGTGAGGGCCTGCAAAAGGAGAGAGAAATTACTCGTGTAGCTGAGGAAGGAAGTGCGCTGAAGGCTACAGTGTAGTTTGTGATCTAACAGTTAGTAAATGTGACTGGGAACTAAAACAGTTGTCCACTTATCATCTGGGATGTTGGAAGAGACACAGAAGTGCTTGAGTACTAACTGCTGTAGTGCCAATCCTGTCATTTGCAGAGCTCCAGTAGCTGCTAGGATTTGGGTATGGAGAGGTGCTCTTAAAGTATATCTTATAGATAAAAACAGGCACTTTGTCCTTGGGTGTGTGCTAAAAGAGTAGGCAGGTCATAGTGAATTGGCCCATCTAAGTAACACTTAAGGGACTCTCAGATACCTAACTGACATCTGCAAGTTGTTGTGAATTTTAATAAAATTGCTGCCTTAATAAACAGATCACTAAGCATACTTGGCAGAAGCTCGTGTTTAGCTTGTGGTTGTGACTCTTGCCACTCTTCTCTCTCAGAACAAATTAAAAAACCAGTATGAAGTGCGCCAGCTAGTATCGGTATACTGAATCCCTTCTGAGTTGGGGCAGGCATCTGCTGTGTTCTGTTGCATCTAGGTCAGGTAGAGGGATATTTTAGACAGCCTCTGTGTTTGGAGAGATTAAAGAAGTATCTACAGTAATTGCACCTTCATATTTAAAGGCAAGCTTTGTTTTCCTGCTTAGACATGGTTAAGATGGTTAGTTTCCATTCTTGCATAAAGCAGGGAAAAGGAAGGGTTTTTTCTTACTTGAGTGCTGTTAATAGGGAACCTGTTTTCTAAGTTGTTCAGCAGTTGACTGCAGGTATCTTTAGTATCTCACTTAAAGTATCTGATGTATCACTTTCTCCTTAGGTCCTGTCAACCATGAGAAAACTGAGGCATAGTAGAGGCAATTCAAATGAAGCTATGGCAGTTTGCCTGTAGTAAGCAAGCATCGTTTGGAGAAAGTCAAAGACTTTTGCTGGTACAACCATTTCTTCATGGAGCAGTTGAATGACACAACTTTTAAAAGGTGTGATAGATCCTGACCTGAAGCTCTCACCTCTTGAGCTTTAGAATGCCTAGAGAAACACTGGACAACTACAAACGAATTTTTATTTCAGTTGTTGCGTGTACCTCTTTATGTGTGCTCTTGTGAGCTACTGACATGCTGCATGTTCCTCCAGCCGCAAGGAAAGGAAGCGGGATTGTAAATATGGTAAAGGCTGAAATCTGCCTATGAGGCAACTTTTGAAATACAGGATGATTTAGGGGCCCTCTAGCTATTCAGAATCCAGAGCAATCTTTTAGTAATACTTTTTACTACTGAAGCAGTAGAGCGAATGTGACTGACTCTATAGGAAGGTCTGTAGAAGTTGAGGGAACTTCAGATGTGAACCATGAAGAGGAGGCATTTAGCAATGTCTTCTATGCTGTTCCACTTGGCCTTCTAGTTAGTAATCTAAGGACTTGATGTTACTTGAAGTAAATTCCTGCTACACAACCATGAAAAGAGCCTGCCAATTACAGTACATATGGTTAGTTCATTTCTGACCAAGGCAGGAAGGCCAGACCATAGTGCAGGATTGGGACAGCCTAGCCCTTCTAATGGGCATCCTGTGTCAGAGAAGCAGCATCTCATGTTTCTTTCCAGCCTGAGATTCTCTTCATGCAGGCCCTAGTTTCTTAGATCACTTCATATCATTCCTGCAGCTGTTGTAACACGGGAAGGTGTCCTAAATCTAAATGACTTGACCAGGTCTTCTGCAAAAAGGATATTGTGTGCCTCTGTTACTCACTCGTGAAATAATTTTCAATATAACTCTAATCACAGAGCTGTGAGAAATGTTGTATTGTTAAATTTCTGGACAGTATTGCAGTAACAGGAGAAGAGTTAATTTTCATAACTGAAGACAAAGCAAGCATCTATAGTTGTAATTCTTGTCTTTGAAAAAAGAAACTGAGGTGAATGTGCTCCTTGCAAAAAAATTTGTTGATATTCAGGTGAATGCTACTCTTGCTTTAATTATGACAGTTAGTATTGATTTCAGTAGGTAATCTTAATTAAAGGAAAATAATTGGTTCAACAGTACTTTATTGTGGTTTAATTCATAACTTGTTGAAATTAGATGGTGAAAGTTTTTTACTTCAATGAATTTTCTGCCCACTTCCCAAATAATGTACATTGGGTATCTACTTCTTCAGTTAATCTAAAATAACTTGTGAGCACAGATAGTCCTGCAGCTCCTCCTTCTTTTTCTCTGTAGTAGTTGTCTTAGCTCTTGAAGTCTTGTCTTATTTTTTCCCCCCACTCATAATCTCTGGTTCTGCAACGTAACCAGTTGCACCTTCACTCTTTTTTTTCACATTTGCAGTGAAGAGAAATTTCTTAAAAACATTTTTAATATGCCAGAAGAAACGAAAAGAGTACCACCACATCTGTGTTAAAGATGACCTGCAGCTATACACAAGTTACCTGTGTGGAGTTCAAGAGGGAAGGTACAGGAGTTGGAAGGTGTTCCAAGGTGTGGTGCATGAGGACCGCTGAAATCAGTGTTTTCAGTGGTCACAGGGCCAGACCAGCCTCTCTTTTTTCCTAAAGGTTTCAATATTTTTTTTTACTTGAGATAAAGCTAGTGTGCTGAACAGCTCTGGGACTGCATCAGAAGCCAGACAATACAGTAGTTAAGCTGCGCAATTCTACAGTCCTTGCTTGTAGTTAATCAAACTTCTATAACATCTTGTTTGATACTTTCCCCAAAAGTGATTCATTAGAAGGCTAGTGGAAAGCTGCAGCGTGGCTTGCAGCTCCTGAGGGAAACTGGAACATGGAATGGAATTAATCTCTTAAATGAAAGTTACCTAAGAACCTTACTCTTTGCAATACAGTATTTAGGACTAATTTGTTTATTTATAATGTGACATTTATGGTTGAGACTGTGCCATGTGTGGCTGCGTATCCAGGTTTCTGTGATTAGTTAAGTGTGGGAGCAAGCCAACAACATAACTAGTCTTGAGGTCTGTGGTAGTGGGTTGGACTTGATGATCTTTGAGGTCTCTTCCAACCTTGCTATACTGTGATACTGTGAACTGTGCAGGAACCTCTTTTATTCATCTTGCAGATGTGAAGTGGTTAAGGTGAATTGTTAGACATTGTAAGATGCAGTCAGTAGCCCTCCTCAGATACTTCATTGCAAAGATCATGGTGGTGGACAAAATGACCTATAAACACAGCCTACTTTGCTTCATCTGATTGCTTTTTGCATGCAATATTGCTGAAGGATTTTCTTGGTGTTGGGAAAATGTATAAATACCTTTCACTCTTCTGGAGTTGTATTTATATAGTTAGTATGTATAAGAATCTATTGTAGTGTCTTTCTCTGGCCCTCCTGACTTTAAATGGAAAATCGGTGAGCAGTAGGCGTTCTGTGAGTGTGATGGTATTATTTCCATTCAGGGAATGATCCTTTTGTTACTTAATGTTGATGGGTGCAAGTGTAAAGGAAATGCTGTTTGTTTTCATAGGTTTTCTGATGAGTGGCATCAGAAAGGAGTTCCTGGCAAATGGGAGTTTACCTTCAGAACACCATTACACAGATGAATTTCCAAGATAGTTTTATCTCAACAGTATTTATTGAATATAGCTATGCAGTTTGAGATGCCTTGGGCTTGTGTACTTTGTAGGCTGAGAAATGCTGTGTTAAAAATCCAAATTTTTGTTGACATCAGTTATTTGAGAATATGACACCCTTCTAGAAACTCATGCCAGATTGTCAGCTTAGCGCTTGGTGGAACGAAAGAGGCTGTGTGGTAGTCCTGTAGCATCAAGGAGCACTGGAAGAGGCAAGAACAGTTAACTGTCTTGCTGGAGAATCATCCATTTCTCTGATGTATCTTTTTTTAAGTGAAATAGTAGATAAGGTGAAATGTCATCAAAAAGGTGCACTGTTACTTGATATAGATCATCCTGGACATTGAGTAAGTTTGAAGGTCGATAGGTCTGTGATGCTATGAAATGAACAGGCATTCACAACTTCCACTTAACTGCATGCTTGGTCTTCAAAGATTCTTACTTTTGGTGTGCAATTTCTTGCCTCATTTTTTGAATATATGAATACTAGAGAGAAGCAAGCATTTCTGATTGATACAGAGTCACAAGAGTGTTAGAGGTTGGAAGGGACCTCCACAGATCGAGTCCAACCTCCCAATCAAAACAGGATCCCCTAGGGAGGTCCACACAGGAATGCATCCAGGTGGGTTTGGAAAGTCTCCAGAGGAGGAGACTCCACAATCTCTCTGGGCAGCCTGCTCCAGGGCTCTGTCACCCTCACTGGAAAGAAGTTTCTCCTCACGTGGAGCTGAAACCTTCTCTGTTCCAGTTTGTATCCATTGCTCCTCGTCTTATTGCTGTGCACCACTCAGAAGAGCTTGGCCCCCTCCACTTGACACCCACCCCTCAGACATTTATAGACATTGCTCATATCTCTTGTCAGCCTTCTCTTCTCCAGACTAAACAGCCCCAGGGCTCTCAGGCTCCCTCCAGAGGGGAGATGCTCAGGTCCGCCAATCACCCCCATGGCTCTCTGCTGTACTCTCCCCAGCAAGTCCCTGTCTCTCTTGAACTGGGGAGGCCAGAATTGGACACAGTATTCCAGGTGTGGTTTCACCAGGGCAGAGTACCTATTTCTGCTCGTTGTATGTTCTTGTTTATTGTTATTTTTTTCACCTTTCATCATATTTGAGCAAATACATTGCCCTTTTTTTAATGATCCTCTTTTTTTTTTTCTTCCCCCCGCTCTCTGATCTCTAAACCTTTCATTTCAGGAAATACCCTAAGCTAAACTGAAGTTCAGATAGAGATCTCGCATAGAAAACTTAAGTATTGTAACTGAAGCTCTGCAAATCTGAGTATCTGGAAAAAAATATTTTACAATTAAGTGCTTTAGACCACTGTATGTGCTGCTGTTGACATCTTTTTGATCTGTTTGTTGCTTTTCATCAAACTCTTAAGAGTAATGTAAGGAGAAAAGTACTGTAGCTATGTGAATAGGAATTAGACTGAAAAAATAAGAGTATTTTTTGTGAAGCCTGGTTTGGAAAGATCAGTAGGTTGTACAATTTTGGAGAACAAAGAAACAAAGAAGTCCTGATGCTGCCTCTTCCTTTTCTTCTAGAAATCTGGGTCCTGTCTAGCCAGGGAACTGACGAAGAAGCAACATTAAGGGCATGCTAGTTTGGACTTTAAATTAAGTACAGTGACCAATATCTTGTGCAGTGTGCAGTCTTGCTCACTGAAAGTACATCCTGCTTCTAGCCAGAGGCAAGATCTTAAGACACNAATAAGAGTATTTTTTGTGAAGCCTGGTTTGGAAAGATCAGTAGGTTGTACAATTTTGGAGAACAAAGAAACAAAGAAGTCCTGATGCTGCCTCTTCCTTTTCTTCTAGAAATCTGGGTCCTGTCTAGCCAGGGAACTGACGAAGAAGCAACATTAAGGGCATGCTAGTTTGGACTTTAAATTAAGTACAGTGACCAATATCTTGTGCAGTGTGCAGTCTTGCTCACTGAAAGTACATCCTGCTTCTAGCCAGAGGCAAGATCTTAAGACACAGTTTGCAAGTACTTCCCCCCCC
>WBNM01042628.1:0-17513 GCA_013399055.1 Ramphastos sulfuratus | reverse complement strand
TTTTTTTAACCTTCGTCCGAGAAGGTCTGCACTGCCCATCTGTGTAAGCTAACTCATATCACGGTTCTGCACTTCGGAATTTGGATATTTTTTGTGTAAATAAATCCAAACTATTAGGAATGGTCTTATTTCTTAAAATGCTAGTTTTTTCTAAAGGGCATTTGACCACGTAGGTGATGTAGAGCACCTCTTCACTGAATAGTCATAAGCAATACGGGCACTTCCTTGAAGAATTTCCTCCAAATTAAAAACTGAATCTTTGTAATAAACATAGTAGCTGAATATCTTTTTCACTCACTACAGCTGTTTGTCACTTTGCCTACTATTTGTTACATAGGAATCCTTTCTTTTACTGGACAAATATATATTGTTGATTTCTCCCTTCTTTTGAGAGCTTATGCTGGTTTGAGGCTAATTGGAATATTTTAATGAAAAGAATACAATGAAAAGAATGAAAAGAAAACAATGGTGATGTCTACTTCGCTCATAGCCTTGCTGAGATGTATAAGAACAAGAACACAAACATAGATAAGACACTCTCACGGAGAGTCTCGGGCTCTCTAGCTGGCTTGGTCTGAACCTCTCTGCTAACCTAACTAACTTCTCTCCTTCCAACCCCCCTGGCTGATCCTCCAAACTCACCTTGCACGTAAGCCAGACCCTGGGATAAGGTAGAGGGGTGGGGAGAAGGTGGAAAGGTGGTTGGGAGCCCCTCCTGGAGACCCTGATTTCTGGGAAGGGTGTTGTGTTTCTGTATTACCTTTAATTTGTCTATTTCTGTAAATATTCATGTATATTGTGTATATTCTGCTTGTATGTTGTGATAAGCTGTAAATACTGCTTCATTCCTTAACTTCCAGCTGGCTGAGTGTAGTCTGGGTGCTTTTGCAAAGTGTGGGGAAGCAGGTGACTCCCAAACCATCACAGAGCGACACACAGATTGTTTCACTAACACAGTTCTTGTTTTCCTGTTTCCTTTTGTCTCCAGCCTTTTCTGCAGGAAGGATGGGTTAAAATTACTATTTTGAGTTCACTTTTGAGTTTCAGGAGATTTTACTGCAGTCTGCTTTCTGGATGAAAACAACTGACATAAAAATATCTGTAGATATACTGGTAATTTAAATATTGATCATGCTTAGTCTTGAAGGTTTGAAAATCCTCCAAATTTTTGCAAGAAGTCTTTAATTAACAAATTAAAACCAAGAAAAATCCAACATTGTTCTATACATTTATCAAAGAAGACTGAACATCCTTCTCAAGATGGATGTAACTGTAAGAGTGCAGAAGAAAGGAAACTTTCTTCCTGTTGCATTATAGACAGGGAAAAACATACTCTGAATTCATGTAGGGCCTTAAACTTGCACTTTTTAATGTCAAAACCATTTTATCTTAGTTTCCTATGGCAATTTTCTCCCCTAAAGTCTGTTTTCTAACCATATGCTTTCCATCTTAGTATGCCACACACTTCCTACTTCCCACACTCACAGCTTCATGATGACAGTCTATCGTGCCCCAGTCCTTTGAAGGAGTTTTTAATTTGGCTGTAACACTACAACATTTCTGGTAATGCTAGAGATACTTGGTTGCAGTAAATCAGGTCTGGACCACCTTTGTGATTTTGTTTTGCTGGAAATTCACGCAAAAGCTTTTATTCTTTCTTTATTATTTTATTATTTTTTTTTTCTTTATTTTATTCTTTCTTTATTATTTTATTCTTTTTTTTATTCTATTTTATTCTTTCTCTTCTACAAATGCCACCTCTTTAAATAGAATTAGAGAGAGTGCTCAATATTAAGCTAGCATGTGGATGGTCACTGGCTTTTCACTGGCCATAATGAGATCATCTGTGATCTTATGTATGGGGGAAAGTGTCACCCCCCTGTACCTATTGCTCACATATATGCTGAATGCAAATTGCCATCTCTAGAAACCTTATGGGAGACAATGGATCTTTTAGCCTTTGTTTATGTGGCTAAGGAGAAAACTGTGAAAGGGCAGACTTGGCTGTATTGTAGTTAATGCATAGGACTTGGTGCTTTTTCTGTGGTATTTAGCCATCAAATCTTAAATTAATGTGGTCTTTGATTTTGCAGTAATTTAGTTTTCTTAAAATCTTATGTTCTTAAATCTTTCAAAAGTAGCTGGCTTTAACAGAAGTGTAACTGCTACTTTAAAATTTGGGCACTACAGCTACAGGAGTTAAACTGGAACAAAATCATGATACACTTAAACCATGTTTTTTGTCTGACAGTGGTAAGACTCTGAAAGTCCAAGAAGCCCTGTGATGAGTGTGTATGCCAAGACTGCAGTAGTTTCAAAAGCCCAAACATACGGCAGTCTGCTTGGCAAGGACTGATAGGCTGCAAGAGGAGCAAGAGCACTCCTGTGAGAGAGTGGCTTCTGGCTCCCAGCCCTGAGAAGTTCAACAGGATCCAGGCTGAGACTTGGAGTGATAACTGTACTGTGCCTTTTCTTGCTTCCCTTACTGCTCAAGCTGCATTTCATTTACCAAAGTCACTTGAGGATGAAGATAGCAAAAGAGTTTAGGAACCTTCTCAGTTACGTTCTGTTTCTTCTAGAAAAACAGATTTTGTGATTTTGGTGCTTTTCTGATCATAGAAATAGGTGGAGCCTTTTAGCCTGCTTTGACAAAGCTTTGTGGGAAGAGGGGTGGGAGTGTTTAGATTCCTACTTAAAACAGAAGTTTTGTAGAAGTACTGAGGGTATGGTTTAGAATTGAAGCAGGAAGTGATGACCTGGGTGAGAAAGATACAATTGGTAAAAAGACAAACATTTCTGGGTCTGCCCTTCATGAAATAATATACTGATTTCTATTAAATATGGTAGTTCATGAATTTTCATAAGTACTTAAATGTCCTCAAAGAGGAAAAAAAAAATATGTTTTTTAAGAATAGTTATTTTTGTATTTTAATGCTGCCATGTTGAAATCAGTTCTATATTTTTTCTCAATGTTGCCTGTAAGTTGTGGTCTAAACTTTAATATAAAATAGTTATTCAGCACGGCTTGTATTCAGCCATGCTTCAAAGATAACAAGTCATGGTTGGTTTCATTTTCATAGAATCATAGAAGCACTTTGATTAAAAGAGACCTTTAAGATCATAAAGTCCAACTGTTAACCTAACACTGCCAGTGTCCCCTGGCACCACATCTACACTACTTTGAAATACCTCCAGAGATAGCGACTTATCCACCTCTCTGAGCAGCTTATTCTAGTGCTTGACAACCCATTTGGTGAAGAAATTTTCCATGCTATCCAACATAAACCTTCCCTGGAACAATTTGAGCCCTTATCCTGTTGTCCTATCTCTTATTACTTGGGAGAAGAGACTGATGTAACTTGCAACCTCTTTTTAGGTAGTTGAGAGTTACAAGGTCTCCATTCAACCTTGTTTTCTTCAGATTAAGCTACTCCATTTCCCTCATCTGCTCCTCGTAAGACTTATGGTCAATGTCTTTCTTGCACTGAGGGGCCCACAATCGAACAGAGCATTTGAGGTATTCTTGCTGGTGCTGAGTACAGGGGGACAATCACTTTTCTAGTCCTTCTAGCCACATTATTCCTAAAATCAGCCAGGATGCTGTTAGCTGCCTTCACCACTTTTGCACACTGTTGTGTCACATTCAGCTGATTGTTGATCAACACCTCAGGTCCTTTTCCATCGGGCAGCTTTCTAGCCACACTTCCCCAAGCCTGTAGCATTGCATGGGGTTGTTGTGACCCAAATGCAGCAGGACCTAGCACTTGGCCTTACTGCTTTGCTTTCCCCACAGTCCCCACTATTGTTTCACCAGAAAATGTGCATTTCATAGATATTTAACTAATGTTTTAGCAGTGAAGTTCATGAATGAGTATCTCTCTTTCCCTGTCACACTTGTCACTGTGTTTCTCTCAACTGATCAATGCACTTGTGTCTCTGTGTCATCTTACAGATGGTGGTAAACCTCTGCAGGTGAAGGGGTATGTTTTCATTATGTATCACTTAACATAGTGGAGTTCCAGCGAGGGAAGTTTTGTTCTTTTGCTGAGTCCTAATGGTTGAGCAATCATTGACTTGCTGTCAAGTTCAAGAGGTGATAAACCAATGCTTCTGCCTTTTTGCTCTTTCCTTCCAGAGTATGTGAGTTTCTCAAAAGAGCTTTCCAACAAGGCAAAACTCATGCTTTTTTTGGTTTGCTCTTTTGCTTTCAGTTGTTTCAGAAAACTTCTATGCCTTTTTATTTATATAGTAAGACAATGCTTATTCTTTTAATTATATTTATGTTGCTCCTAAGAAATCTAGCAGTACCCACTGGGGAGAGAAAGTTCAGGTTGGATCATCAGGATCTTGCAGAGATCACTGTCCCCTGCATCTTTCTTCCATATGAGGTTTCCAGATTCTAATTTCTCCATTTGCAATTGTCCTTTATTATCACAGCTCATTCTCACAAGCCCTCCTCCCCTCACACCGAAGGGAGGAAAAGGAACAAAAAAAAAACCTCTGGGTTGAAATAAAAAGTTTACTGGAAACGATCCAATGCACAATTGCCTTAGCTTATTTACAGAAAAGCACAGCAAAATGCAGAACCAGCAGCAGAAGGCAGTGACTACCCCCACCTCTGGACCTGCACCCAGCCCAGTGGAAAAGACCATGTTCTGGTAGGGCATAAATCCTGCCAGGTCAGTTTAAACCCTTGTTCTTGTCCTCCTGTTGTGGGTCTGGGAGTCGAGTAGATGAGCAAGCAAAGCCTTGAGGCTAGGAGCTTAGCACCACGTGTCAGGTGTATGGTACAGCCCCTCAATGTGCCTGTGTGGTCACACAAGGCACAAAACTTTGAATTCATTGGACAGGACAATGATGCTAGTGCCTATTGGCCAGTTTAATTTTCAAAATGGTTTATTTAATGGAGGATGATTTAGAAGCTGCACCTTTCCTGCATCATCACCTTTCCTGCATTGTCGCCTTTTCAGACTGCAAGCCTTTCTGCAGTACCCCTTAGCGGCTCGTTAACTGGGAATTGTTCATGGCCATGTGTTTGTGGCTTACACTGGCTGGCTTCTTTGCAACTCAGCTCCTCTCTTCCCCTCTACCTGGAATATTTTGTATTTTACTGCAAGATCATTATTGTGAGTTTTGGACGCGTTCTTATATGGGAAACTTACTCAGGGACCAAGGCATCGTGAGTACATATGCTAGAGTTGATATTAAGCCTCTATAAGCACAGTTAGAATTTTTCCTGGTTTTGTGTTCCTATTTTCAAGTTCTGATTGTTTAAACTGTTTAATTCTGTATTCCTAAATATCCTTTGTGCAACTATTTCCCGTTGACCAAAATCCAAAGAATCTCAGGGAATTTCCCCATATTTTTTAATATTAATTATAAAAAATAATATTCATACAACTAATAATAATTCATAACAGATTATTAATATCACCTCAGACCAACTCCAAACCCAGAAACCGAAAGCAGCAACTGGAACTGTAGCCTTTCATTACTACAACCTGAGCTTCAGTTCCCGTGATACTTGCTCCAGTATCATTCTAATCCTCCTTATGGTTGAAAGCAAGAGATACATTACAGTCCAAATACCATAACTTCATAAATACGATTTTGGTGGTGGTGGGGTTTTGTTTGGTTTTTTTTTTTGTTTTGGTTTGTTTGTTTGTTATGTTTTTCTTTCTTTCCAGCTACCCTAAATGAAGGGGCAGCTGAAGGATTGTTTGCTTTCCAGAAAATGAGAAAGGTTTGGTGTGTGTGCCATGGACTGAGTTGCACCTGCTGCTGTTGAGTTGTACCACGCTGCACTCATGGCAGCTTCAAAAAATATAAGTGCTGACTGTAGAAAAGTGTTATGGGGCTTGAAGTTCAGATTGCAACATGTGAGCTTTCCTGTTCCAGTTGTTGCTTCTGGGTTCTGGCTTGTTGGATGCAGGCACGGTGGTGGAAAGAGTGGGCGTCAGCTGCTGGTTTTGGGTTTTCCCCCCATATTGCACTGCACTTCTGCAAATAGGCTAAGCTAAGGTAATCGTGTATTGTATTATTAGATTGATTAGATTATTAGCTAAGTAATTATGCATTATGCTTATAATATGTTACCTTAAATTCTTACCTCTGTATCTCAGCCTTGAGTTGCGTGTGTCGCTCTTCTTCTCACTTTTGTGTTGGGGAGCAGGCAGGTTTGCCCTTGTGCTAAACCGTTACAGTGTGTCAGCTCCTGCTGGAGAGCCACACTGGAATTTTGTTTGTGTTTAAATCCATTTACTCCTGAGTGGCATCTCCTGCCTAGATTACAATGCCGAGGAGTTAAGGCTGAGAAAACAGTGTGTGGGAAGTAAACAAATGGGTATGGGAGAGTTGTCAACAGCAGCAAGGTGACTTGAATGCACAAAGGTCACAGAATCACAGAATTATTGAGGCTGGAATAGACCTCTGAGATCATCAAGTCCAGCCTATGACCTAACACCACCACATTGATTAGACCATGTACTTAAGTGTCACATCCAATCTTTCCTCAAACAACTCCAGGGACAGGGACTCCACCACCCCCCTGTCCAGTCTACTCCAATATCTAATCACCTTTTTGAGGAAGTGCTTCCTAATATCCAACCTAAACCTCCTCTGGCACAACTTCAGGCTATGCCCCCTCCTCTTGTACAAGTTGCCTGGGAACTGATGGTTCTGTTTTGCTTTTCTGTGTTTCTCAGAGACGCTTTTGCCCTCTGAATTATTAGCGATGGTTTTAGCTGGTTACTGAAATTGTTTAAGGTGAATTACATTGGATCCAGCTGTGTTGAAAATACTTATCTTGCCTTCATAATTTTAAGATGTGTTTTTCTTATTCTAGTCTATGCTCCTCTCCCCTTTGTTATCAGTTGTGTTACTTCTAAAAAAGAGAATGGAAATATCAGTATTTCACTTTTATCTGTGTCACGCATTATTTGTTCTTCCACAGTATGTAGTGCACCTGATTTTTTCCATTCTTCCCCTTATATTCAATAAATAAGGTAGATGTGTTTCTGATGCAATTGGTGAACTTTTTCTTGGAGCTTTTTATGCTCCTTGATAGCTGTAACTCATTTCATATCTTCCTGTCTCTGATTTCTATTTTTAAGGGCTGTGTGTCTCTCTCATTGGTTCTTAGGCATGAGTCTCTGTATCCACTCTTTATGTGATTCCCCTCTAATTTTCAGGTTATTAAAGTGCTATGCATGAATCACAAGCCATTGAGAAAATTTGGCAAACAAATCCACAAAACAAAGATCTGCAAATACTCATGTGCATCATTCCCTGTGACTAGTCTGACAGCTGGGAAAAACTCCACCTATCTTTCAAGGTCACTGGAAATACTGATGTATATATAGAGAGTTGATTTATAATGCCTAGATAACTGAAAACTCCTTTATTTTTTTCCCCCCAAGGATGTGTCTGACCATTCTGGACTCAAAGCCTACCTTTGGAAACCCAGAGGGGCCATATACAAATCAAACTCCACCAACTCTGTCAGAGATCTTAGAATTAATTGCAATTGCAGTTAAATTAAATTGCAATTAAATTAAATTACAACTGCCATTTGATTCAATTGCAGTGAAGTTATATGTAGGCCAAATAGCAGAAAAAAAAAAAAAAAGAAAGAAAAGGCAATCCATTCCCAACAGACCTTGGGGAAAAGTAGAAAATGACCTTTCTATGGCAAATCATACAAACAACCTCATTATGACAGGCTGCTCTGCAGACTTCTGGGAAGTGACAGACTTCTTGGACTTGGAACTCTTGCAGATAAGGCAACAAATTATTAGTACAATTTAAGATAATGGACCTCAGTACATTCACAACAGGTCTGTATTATTTACCACAAAATAGAAATCAAACCATATCTTACTGCCATACAACAACATCCAGTCACTGCTGTTAAACCATGAGTTAAGACTGCTAAGGCTTTATAGAAGAAAACTGTAATAAGCGAAAGAAATACATGGCAAAGACATGCTCCCAAAGGCTTGTTTCATCTCCAAGTTAGCAGAGTGCTGGATACCATGTTTTTCTGGTGTGCCAGGGTTTGAAAGGGTGTTGGAAAGAGTTACAGCTAAAAAAAAATGAAATACCAAAATTTGCCACTGCTTCTAAATTGATTTCTATGAACTACAACTTGTCAGGTTCAAAACAGTTCTTTGGATCAAGCTAAGTATTTTTTGGGAAGTGGTATTCATCTAATTTATACACAACCATTCATATTAACTCAGCAATGAGTGAAAATGCATGTTTACTTAAAGGGCATTAATATTGAACGATCATGAATGCAAAGTAGATATATAATTTTGAAGACAGTGAAATATGCACACCACTGGGATGTAATGAGCAAAAAAAGCAGAAGGAACAGGTCAACAAGCTATTATTAGGCATGCATACAGATATGCAAAATGCCATACAACTAGAATAACATGGAGGATAAAAAAAAGTACTCTTCCATCATGTAATGGAATGTTACATGCTGCAGTGCTAGACTGTTTGAACTGCCCATCAATTTGCACAGCCAGCTGTTTTTATCCTGTACTTCATAGATACTTGAGGAGTGATAGGACTGTAGATTGCCAAGAAGACAGATTATTACAGTACATTTAATTTTGTTCCTCCAGAGTAATTTATGCCATTTTATAGATTTGTATATCAAGAGAGGTTTGAAAATCATAACTTTAAAGACTGTATAATGTGATTTAATGTGAGGATCTAATAATATGGAATTATGGATGAAAAAAACCCACACCAAACCAAAGCTATTCTTTCCGTACCCTAGAAGCCTGAGTCTGTAAAAGAAAAAAAAAAAGACAATTTTTTTCTTTTTTGGTGTTGTTTTGGTTTTTTCCCCCCCCTCTTCATGTGAATGATACAAAATGTAAAACCATGTAACAGAATGATAAATCTGTAAAGTAGGCCATGGCATTACAGTTTAATTATTGTCTTGACTAAATGTGCCAAAAGTAATGTTCTGGTGGATAGCAGCATTGTAGTGTGATCACGTATTTATATACAAGACAATGTCTAGAAAGTGTTTAATAAGAGGGGACAGTCAGTGTAGGAAGGAATAAATCCTGGGTGTTGCAGTGGGTTGCCTGTCACTCTCTTTTATGCCTGAGTGCTGAACACTATCTGTGCTGTGCTTGGAGTAGCTTGGCTGCTTTAACAGTTTTGAAGCATGAGCAGCACTTGAAGAGAGTCCACATGCAATGGGCAGCTTTCCTCCTCATCCAAAGCTTAATGTCACTGCTGCCTTATTTCAGAGAGGCTCATGTTTGAGATCCATGTGCAGGTTTGGTTCTTAATACACTCCCTAAAATTCACCATTGTGAGCTGGTGCTGATGCATACAAGCTTAGTTTGTAATCTGGCTCTGTGTAGCTGGATATTGGTATTATATTTGGCAGCATTGTCTAAATCCTATCCATTTGGTGAAGACATCTAAAATAATTATACTTTTAAATCTACAGCACTGTTGCCAAACCATGTGCTCACAAAAGAGAGATTGCTGTGAACTTTCCATTCAGTTCTGCAGCAAATCTGCCATGAGCAGGGAGGGAGCGAGGTGCATTATAAAACTTTCCCCTTGTCTTTTATAATGCAGGAAGGCTTTAATTAGACATAAATGAGTTTGACCAATGAATCATTAACTTCCATTAAACTTTAAGTAGATTGCCTGACCCAGCTACTTCATTCTGAATTTAATCTGGTATACACTTGATAATTAGAGTTAAAGAGACAAGAGCTTGAGGCAATCCTTCTCAATCCTTCACACAAGATGGAGTTGAGTCAGCTAATAAGTTAATTTTATAGTCAGTGTATAAGGAAAGAATCGGCCGTAAAATGTAATTTTCCTAGAAAAACGGATCAAGAAGCAGATTGTCACTTTGTTTTGCTTTCAGAATTACCTTAGGAATTACCTGCTCAGGATTTTCAAAGCCTTCACAGATCCTGTCCTCTTCAGCATAGCAGCTGAAGGATTAGGTTGCATAAATATACAGTCAGAAACAAGGTGACAAAGGAGAAAATCTTCCTGTGGCTTTGGGAAGATGCTAGTATAGCCTGCCTGTGGTTGAACAAATTGTTCTGATCTATTTAGACTCATGGGCACTAGGAGTGAAAGGATGCTCCTTTCTGACAGTTTCCAAGCTTAGGAAAGGTAGAGCTTTTGATCTCCTGGCTTTAGCAACACTGGCATCCAGAAGAGCAATTTGCAATTCTTGCTCGTATTTGCTGTCTGTTTTACCATTTGGAAATTGCAGGCTGATTAGCTTGTGTATCTTTGCATAGTATTGTGCTCTATATTCTATGATATATTCTATGAGAGGACTGTATCAAGTTTATATGTGAAATATTTGAATCATCAAAGGTGATTTAAAGGACTAGAAGTTCACTACTTGCCTTACTTCTACAGAAGTGAATTTTGATCTATGATCTTCTCCTTCTCTGCTTCATAGATTCAGAAGAGACTATAATGGGGGATGCTGGATGGTCTTACAGTGGACTCCCTTTATCTGGTTTAGTATTTGCCTTGTTCCATCTGAAATGTATCTCTGAATGTACTCAAGTAAAGAACACATTGGTCAGCTGGATGCTGCGGAAACAAAAGGTAATTGTGATGGCACTTTAAGCACTGTGATATCAAAGCAACCATTGGTTGTGGGATCAGTCCTGTCATTGGAGCATGCCATTCCTCACAAAATGCTGATTTAATGGATAGGAAGAGTTCCCTAGAGATGCACACAAATCCATTCAGGGAAAAGATGCTCTGAAACCCATTGACGTAGGTTAAGAACTTTACCCCCACCCCCCCACTATTTGAAATTTACCAGACTAACTCAGATGTCTTGGAAGTAGGATGATTATATATTTACAGCATGGCAAAATTTACAAGCATGTCCATACAATGTATTTACAAGTATTTAGAATTATATACAAATTAGAAATAACAAGGAAATCCAAACTCCCTCCAGGACAAAGGAAACTGCCCAGAAGGACTCAAAGCTACCTTCTCTTTCTCCCTCTCTAACTCCCTTTCCAGCCAGAAAACAAAACAAGCAAGTCAACAAAGCTTATGTGTTAGTTGTTAGCTGAGATTAAAGGAGAGATTAGATCAGATCAAAGGAAAAATGAATAGGGCAATGTCCCAGAACAGAGTAAAGGAACACTTTTTATATTTATTTTATGGCTTTTTATCCCTCTCAGCAAAACAATGAATAATATAGACATCATCATTATTTTCTTTTCATGACCTATGATTTAATTTCTCTCATTAAAATATTCCAATTAGCCTCAAAGCAGCATACGCATCCTGATGTGAATGGATGTACTAAAGAGTGAGATAAAAGAGAGGGAAAACACACCACCTTTCCCCTCTGTTCTTCATAGTTAGGTATGTATTACCATAGCAGAACACAGAGGTCAGAAGAGAGCAACTATGAGATTTCTTCTGGAGTGTGGTTAGGAGAAGCATAGTGCTGCCTGGATGTAAACTCTTCTCTGCACATCTAGAAGCAGGTGCTGTTCTACCAATAAAGGATTGCAGGCACAATAGGTTAAGAGTGATAATGAGAGGTTCTAAGTTTTGGACATGGGCTTTTCAAATGGCTGTCAGGTTTCAGAAAGGCTCTAAATATCTGGCCTTTGCCATTCACATTCCTTCAGTCTCAGCCGTGAGATACTGCTTATAAATTCCCTGTGAGTGACGTAGTCTGGGGTCACTGAGTGCCTTGGTCTGGGCCTGTAATGACCTGTAAAATTACATGCACTTCTGGGGCTGAGTTTATGTGGTACGTGTTGGCTGTAGCTCAGAGATACAAGTCAAGCAAGGGCAAAAGCAGAAGCTGATTAGCTACCTATTTAAGGCCCCTTGTCCACTCTCTGCAGTCACATAATACGATGCTGAGGGAGGTCGAATTAGGGGCTGCTGAATTAAGGTCATGCGGCAACCTCAGTACTGCCATTTTGAGACTTTTGAATGCTGGTTTATGTGACCTTAATGGTATTATTTTAAAAATATTTTATTTGGATGTAATTTTTGTATATTTAGGTCAGACAAAATTGCCAGCAATATTGTCCTCTGGCTCTAAAATCCACAGATCTTTTAAATAGTGCTGCCAGTATACAGAAGAGAATTCTGCTGGACCTGATGAAGACCTCTAAAAAAGGTCTTTTTCCAATGTTTTAATGATGCTGCTGTTCAGAAATGCTTACTGATATGCTACAACTTTTCTTTCAAATTCTCCACTGCCAGATTTCCATTATAAATGACAATAGGTGCCAGGATCTGGTAGTAGAAGTCTCAGGGTGTCCTGTTCCCATACTGCTTGGCTCACTTTCAACAAAAGTCAAGACTGACCAACACTTTTTACTGTTGACTGTTTATCATTGCCTATATAGCATAAGATGTTTTATTCCAGTTTTCAGCTTTCCAGTGCAGCCTGGTATTGAAAAAATGCTTTTCCATCAAAAGAGCACCTAACTTTTGATCCAGCAAATGGTGGATTCTGTTGATTTATGTTTTACCATGAGAGAACCTTCCAGATTAATATTTGCTGCACATGGGGGAAAACATCAGGTGATGATGATAATTTTGTGCAATACAGAGCTAGAAATATGAAATATTAACTCCTGTCCATGAAGAATTGCTCTCATCAGTGCTCACAGGGTTGTGCATGTGAGTAGCTGTTTGCCATTGGCAGTAAGGGATTTGCAGTCTGGCTGTCTGGGAACTGAGAAACTTATTTTTTTCTAGGGTGTTCCATTCTGAACCGTTCTACAAGCATTTAAAAGTCAATTCAAGTGATAAAACCTGTTATTTATTTTGAAGAAAACATGTTTTAAGGCATCAAAACTGCTTCATTATTTGAAAGTACATTTAGGATACATACTTGCTTTCCACAGAGCTCAAAAGACAAATTTCAAGTAACAAAAGCCTTCCTAGCAGGTGGTGGATAAACATTTTATGTTTCCAATAGAAGCTGGGCTTGTCTCTTGCTGCTATAAGGAGTCTGAACAGATAGTTGTTTACCAAAAAGCTACAGCAGAATTTGCTACCAGCCAAGTCTGACAACCAGCTACATCTGTCAGAATAAAACTAAGGAATTTCATAGGTCTGTCTAATAAAAATAAACTTTCCTTAACTACATTTATCTTTCATATCTTTCATTCTGTTTTCTCTAACTTGCAAACTTTGTCTCGCACAACTCTTCCTGTTGAGTTTCAGGTTTTTGGGTTTTGGTGGTTCCCACCCACACCCCACCTCTTCCTCCCCGCCCCCCCTCCCCCCTCCTCCCCCAAGGGTATTCCACAATTGATTTGCTCAAAATCTTGTTTGTATCAGAGTGCTGTTTCAAACCAACCTTCACCTGAAGCCTCTGTTATGTGGACCTCTAATAGTAGCTGTATCCTGCTGGTCTGTACTTGTACAGTCTGGGGAGCTCCAAGCTTTGCAAGAAAATGAAGTACGTCCGGTTCAGATGGAACCTCTGGAGATTTTCCCAGAGGGTTTTATTTTAGCATATATGAACTGAAGGCTTGTAACTCACCCAGACTTTGGAAGCCTTTCAACAAGGAGAGGAAAAACATATTTCTTTGACCCAAAGCAGGTTGGTTGGAATAATGTAATTCTACCTGTGTGCTCAGAAAAAGCTGAATAATTTTGACTGAAATCTTCCACAAAGGTTCAGCTGGAGACAGATATTGACAGATATTATTGCCAAACAGTAACCAACTTAAAAAACTCAAACAAACAAAACCCCACCATCAAACAAACAAAACCCAAACAAAAAGCAAACAAACCCAGAGAAGAAGAAAATATGTAAGTAGGAGGCAGCCTAAACAGATGAATTTGGTGAATACTGGCAACTTTAGAAACACCACTTTAGATTTACTGTGGATTGAAAGCAAAGGTAGATAACAACTTTTCAGAGCAGTGCCAGCAATTCAATGGAAGTGATTCTTGCAGTTAGTGCTTGCGAAACTGTATCTGAAATGCCATGCCCAGTGGTGGGCCCTCTGCTTTACATTTGTGGAAAGCCCGAGATCAGATTGCAGGAAACAACTATCAAGGGACGAAGCTTTTCTGGGGTTTATCTCATCTTATAGGTTGTTTGAGTTGCCACTCATTGGATTTGAGACCTCAACCCCAGTTCAATGGGAGTGGTTGGAGGCTGCTGGTTAGGCAAAAGAAGTTCAAATCCCTTTCACAGAGCAAGAAAATAGTCCCTGGAGTCAGCCCCAGAGCTTCTATTAGACCTGAGGTTTTACACTTGACTGTCATAGTTGTGTGGTCCCACAGCTGGCCTGGAGGACATGCACATGAGTGTTGGCAAAACATTGTGGGTGGGGCCCGTATCCTTCTGCCACTGCTCTTCTCCAGCAACACCTGTGCAATTGCTGCCACTGACCAGAGTCACCCTTCACAGTTCCAGAGCCTGTTCTTTTGCATAATGGTGTGAGAGGCTGATCATCTCTCCCTTGATGGAATCAACAAAGATAAAGATTGCCTTTGTTAAAGATGGGCCCGGATTCCTGGCAAAGGGATGCAAACAGCACTTTTGTGGACTTACAGAACTTGGCCCAGGTATCTGCCCAAGAACTCAGGATACAGAGTCTTGATGAAATTCCTGGACTCCAGCCTGGCTTGAATGCCCAGGATGCGATACTTCACACCAGCTACCCTGAAGAGATTTCCTGAGGAGCTGCACGTGGACAACAGCCTAAAAACTGTATAAAAAGACATAAGCGATGCCTGCAAAAGTGTGCACCTCCACCAGAGCTCCTCCACAGGTGCACCTCCACCAGAGCTCCTCCATGCGTGCATCTCCACGGGAGCACCTCCATGGACACTTCCACCAGACCACCACCACTGGGGCACCTCCACCAGAAGAACCCAAGGAACCACTCCACAGAAGGACATCCCTGGGCTGGGCACACCTCTTTCTCTCTCTCTCTCCCCGATCTGCGGCTGATGGTAATATAATCCCTGTTCTTTTCCTTTCCTGTTCGTCTCTTTTTCTCCATTGTTCCTTCTCTCCCCTCTTCCCTCTCTCCCTCAGTTTTGTTCAACTTTATCCTTTAATACATAGTTCTTGGTGATATCTGGTCTCATTTGCACCTTAATTTTACACCATGGAAATCTAAAAGAACAAGTCTTGCTCCTCTGGACAGAGATACTGTTAATCTCTGTTCTCCAGACCTTGACAAATGGTCACCTTTAAAAAAAGCAGCTCCAGGAAGAGGAGGATGTTCTGCAGCTGCAGAACTGAAGGCAGGGAGATGAGCAGCTCTAATCAGATCAGATGGGAAATGTGAGAGAATTGGAAGCTGAATCCAGATATCCTGGTTCTTAGTTCAGTGTCTTAGGTTTCAGAACATGCCACTTTATTATCTAGAGATAATTTTTTTTTCAGTCTTCTCTTTCGACTGTGTTTAGCAACCATTCACCCTGTCATTTGATGATTTTGGTTAGAGCATTTTGTGTCTCTGTTCCTACCACTTACCAACAGCATCCTCTTCTGCCTTTTGTTGTATCTGTTTCCCAGGCTAACTGCTCCTCCACTTTCTGTCTCTGTACTATCTTCAACTATGATGCAACAAGCAAGCCGTCAGAGTAGCTCTGGCAGAGCCTCCTGGTTTGAAAGCAGTTGAATATTGATACAGCTGTGATCACAAGCAGAAAGTAGAAAATACACAAGACACCCAAGGTGAGACATCTCTATTTTCTTTTCATACTCCTGTTTATGTGGCTTTGTGTTGTACTCCTCAGTGGACCACCACTGGTATATTCTCTCTTCAGGTGCAGTATGCTGCTGGGGTAGTAGAGGAATGTTTTGTAGCTGATGGTCTGAACATGTACAATGTACTTGCCCAAGTATGAAAGCATCACAGAGCACCCATATATCTTCTGCTCTACAGTTGAAACATCTCTCTTTGACCTCACCTAAACTAATATTAACATGTTTCCTAAGGGAATCTTTCAGTTTCCCTTGCCCTTAGCAGAGACTGTCTTTTTGTTGTATGTGAGGATAATGTACACTATGTCACAGCACAGACATAAAGATACAGGATTAGAAAAGTGAGGTAGCTCATGGGAGTGTGGGTCAGGAGAGAAATGGTCACAAGGAAACGAGAAACACAATGCATGGAGGTAGCCCAGAGCATGTTATGACCTTATTGCTGGAAGTTAGTTGAGATGACAGGTTAGGAAAGCTGCTTTTCCCTTCCTGTTTGACATTAGTGGTGCTGGAGGCAGGAACACAGAGAAATGAATTGTGTGAGCAATGCTGTCAGATTGCACTTTTCTCCCCCACCAGACTTTTTCCCATCACTATCATAAATGCATCTGACTAGCCTTTCTCCTTTCCTTGCTTTATGCCTGCAGCTTAGATTGAAATGCTAGAATAGGTATATCTGCCTATTTCCTTATCATGAAGATGTCCTAGGGGTTTCTTTATGTGTGTGTGTGTGTATGTAAGGGCTTTGCTAACTGATATCCCAAAAAGCAGTGGGTCAAAAAGGCCAAGAAAGTCTACTGGCTGTGGCCCTTCTGTGTGGCTCCTGCTCCTTTCCAGGCACTTTCTGTTATAAGGGAAAGACTTGACAATGAAAATGGTCTTGATGCTCCTCTTAGGGTTCTCAGGGTTTGAAGCCTGTTGGGGGCTTGCCTGATTAGGTGATTTGATGACTGCATTGATCACTGGCACAGGGAAGGCCTGCTGGCCATGCTGTTGTTTCTGTGGGATGTAAACCAACATTCCTATTGAATTCTTCTGGAAGGAGACAAAGCATTTGGCCTACAGCACTTGAGTGAATAAGTGCATGAAACCACGGGAACCTCCTAAACAAGCTTTCAAACCTATAAGCTGTCTGTTTTAAAAGGTATTTTCTTTGGTAAAAATTCTGACCAGCACAACTTTTGGCACAATAGGCAGTGCTCTGCAATACACTAATTAAATTTAGTTAAATAGATTCTAGTTTTTGCTTCCTCTATTATCTTAAACGTGACAGACCTACCGAATGACTTCTTGTTTATATGTTTGCAAATGCAAGCTGAAATTCCTGCATGTCCTATACCACTTACTGACAACATTTACTTACATGGCTGATGACAAGCACAAGGAAATCTTTCTGAGACCAGGAGCATGTTGCTGTATTATTCTGCAGCGTGTTTCTGTTTCATATGAACTCTATGCAATTTAGTAAGAGTGTAACTTGCAGAAGGTAGTATTGTTGAATATATAATGGAAAGCCTGTTGCCAAAGAAGACTGTGAAATAATAATATAGTAAAAAACAAACAAGCAAAAATCTAAGAAGCAGATGTGGGAGAGAAAATTTTGGTGGTTTTTTTTTTTTTTTTTGTTTTGTTTTGTTTTTAAGAAAATCAGTGAAATCTACAGAAAAATCAGAGCTTCAGAGAATGCGCTGGTATTGAGACACATCTTTTTAGATGACCCTGTTATATGAGAGTAGAATGTCACCTTGTCCTGGTAGGCATAAAT